>JAQFZC010006946.1:0-11832 GCA_034695205.1 Dicyrtoma fusca | reverse complement strand
TGAATGTTTTGAACATATTTCATTTTTTGAAGGAAAAATGCTTTATTGCCATTAAAATAGGCAAAATCTGCAATGTGGTTCCTAACCTTTTTTCATGATGCCATCATGGCAAACGGCAACAATATTAATTAAAATGTTCTTCTCAGAAACTTTAGACTTTATGGAATTATAGATGCTAACTTTGAATGGATACAAATGTTCAGGAAAATAGGATTAAGTTTGCTTCATTGTATAAAAAATTTTCTTTTTTGAGAAAATGGATGTTGTTTTCGAAGTGAATTGGGATGGACAAGGTTTGTGAAGAAGTTGATACGCACTATATATAGTGGTGCACCGATTTGACCCCGGGAGGTAGACTTTATTGCAAGAAAAAGGTTTACAAGCTTTTTATTTCTGAGGGGGTCAAGTGTTTCAGTGCTTAATGTATTGTTCAAACACCACTGCACTGCTGCGATAGATTCAAAAGTCAGCTTTGCATGTATACTAATTATTTCATTTAAAGTCACCTACGACCTTACATAGCATTTCACTGTCGTTTGACTTTTCATTTTTTACATTTTTGTTGCTGCTTTTTTGACTGTTTTGCCTATAACGGATTTAACATACTGGTTTAACTATTTGTGTAGATACATTTTTTGTACCAAAGCAAAGCAGGGAAAACAAAAAACAAAAACGTATCTTACTTCAACTACTTTTTCTCTGTTCGAAACTCCTCACCTCACCGACATCCCACATTTTATGAAACCTTACTAAAAACACCAACACCTCCCTTACTAAAAATTCGGAAATCTTAGGTTTTAAATAAAAGCTACTGCAGTACTGCACAATACAGCAAAACTACGTTTTGCTTTGGCGAAAGTTACGTTTGACTTTACTCAATGGTTTCCGGCTTCACGGAATATGCCATTGTTTTGCTTTTTCAATTTAGGAGAGAGCGAAATGTTGGTCGGACGTAAGATTATTTTTTTACACCTTTAATTTTGCTTGTACTTTTTGTACAAATCCAAACTTTTTAATCTGTGGCATCACACAATCATACCGACTTTGCAATTTTGAATTTGTACTAATTGAAGTAATAATAAATTAGTAGGTACATGTAAAGCTACTACTAACTAAAGTAGGTAAGCTTTTACTTTGTTTAGGTAGGTTTGGTTTGGTAGGTCCAACCTGTTTTGGTGTGCAAGCAAGTACTAAAACAGTCGTTGTGATTTTGTGATTTGATTCATCGGAAATTATTTTACGTTTTAATTTTTAATTGACACCTAGCTATCCGTAATCCGTAAATACCGACCAACGAAGGACCTACTTTCACTTGTAAGTACGACGAGGTGCTTGTCAACGTTTAACTAAGATTTTTTCTAGTATCATAGTTTCGGAGAACTGACTTTAACGTAAACTTACAACTTAACATTTAATTACATGAAAACTGGATAAGAACCTTATTGTCCAGTCGCTGCAAGTTTCACTCAAGTTAACGTCACTTCTCCTGATTCGAATGTGTTTGCCTATTTCTGTAAGGAAATTATTTGATGCATTTATCGTTGTGATTTTTAATGTAATTTAATTTACCTCTGTTCTGATTCCGTCGTTCCATCCTACAATCAACAATGACTGTTTTAAAGTTTTGTTTCGTTCATTCAGTTTGGAATTTGGTTGTAATTACATACTTTAAGTTAACAAGTTAGTGTGCCTTTTTAAGTTTCAAGGTTCTGATACATTTGACGTAGCAAGTTGGGATCCAAAATTTAGAAAATGCAAGATTTCAAATAATCATACTTTTAGTCATTTTAGTAGCTGTTGTAACCTGTTGTAGCTAGCGCATTCTGTTTTACTGCTACCTGTGGCGAATTTTGAATATTTCCATCGTCGAATAGCATAAGGTCAATTTTTTGTTAACGAGACGGTTGGAATTTGGAATGAGTAAATTCCAAACTGAAATTGTAGTTAATAAATTTATTTTAAATTTGACTCTATACTCCCTGTAGGTTTATAAATGAGCAACATCAAACGTATTTGAGCGAGCAGCTGGTTCCAGATATAGAAATGCCCAAAGAACATAAATCCAAGAAATACAAAGTCAAAAATAAGTCAAGGTCAAGATCTCATTCTCCAAGGCGGAAGAAACGAAGTCGGCGAAGTAGAAGCTTAAGTGCATCAAATTCGAAAGATTTGGAAATATTAAAAGAATCGACATCTTCAGCATTTCATGAGGAAGGAAGTAAATCACGTCGACATCGACTTCAAAAATTGGATCTAACTCGTAGAAGTGACAGTGAACGTGATCGTAAAAGGGAACATCGAAGGTACCATGAAGAAAGAGTTTCAGAACCGGAGCGTGATAGGAAAAGAAACCGTGACCGTGATTCTGATGAAGATGAAACGGAAGAACGGAAAAAGGCGAAAAAAATGACAGTAGATAATTTTGACATGAATGACTTTCGAATGTACTTTGACCGCATGTTTTTTCGTGATTACGATGTGATACGAAAAAATTCACAGCAGTACACTGACTTTTGGAAGTTTTACGAGAAAGTTCAAAATATTCAAAAGCAAAAGAGGCAGTCGATGCCACAATCAGAATCAGACTCACCATCGGCATCATCATCTGCTGGTGTAGGAAATGAAATTAAGATTAAAATTACTGACACTTTTAAAATCCCTACAAAATTTTCGAAAGTTCACACAGTTCCTATTACGTTCAAGTCCTGTGATCCAGAGGAGTACCTTTATAAATTAAATCCAGGTAATATACCTAACTATAACAAGTTTATTTTTTCTACTTTAGAGGCAACAGGAGTAGACACAAAATTTTTGTTGGATTTTTTGATTATTGTAATTTATTTCTATGCCCGTTTTTTATTTGTATTTATATAGAGGACCAGCAGTACGTTAGACGAAATGTTCCAAGTTCAATAATTACCGATTTTATACAAACTCTACTCTACTACCTTGATTTCCTGCAGAAGGAAAGATTTAACAAATTGAAAAAACTACGAAATACTCAAGCAGCTCTACCAATCGCTCAGTACAGGTAAAACACCTTGAATAAACAACCTTTTTTGATGTTGTAAATAATTTATAATTTATTTTAATATTCAAAGACATTATCTATGCAGACCAACGAATGAGCTTTAATTGCTTGTAAATTCCGTAGAGATGCGATCATAGAAACTTTGGAAAAAAGTAATGTGTTGATTATTGCTGGTGATACTGGTTGTGGAAAATCGACTCAGGTCCCTCAGTACCTTCTTGATGCAAATTACATTAATATTGGTAAGTTTGTTTACCTACTGTATACTTTTATAGCAATATAGTGTATCTTGTTGAGCAACTTTTATCAATTTATTTTACTGTGCAATTTTTTAACACCATCTTTAAAAATCGTTTAATATTTTCCAGCTTGTACGCAACCCCGAAGAATTGCGTGCATCTCTTTATGCAAGCGAGTGGCATTTGAAACGCTGAACGAATACGGTTCTGAGGTTGGCTACCAAATCCGGTTCGAAAAAAGTAAAACTCAGTTGACCAAACTAGTATTTTTGACGGAGGGATTACTGCTGCGACAGGTAGGAATTTGGAAATACGCATTTAAATGCGGGAATGTTTACCGGATCTATTTGTTCTTACATACCTAATTATAATTGTGCTGAAGAAATCAACACATATCTGCACACACCATTATCAGTTACTTGTACTCACTAAGCACAAAATTGATTAAAACAATGTGTTGAACTGACAAAAACAGTCTGTCGTTAACAAACTTTTGATGCGTATACTGGGTCCATTGGACTATCCTCTTTGGAGGACAGTGATGACATTGTTTTATTAACAAAGTTCGTCGTTTTCTAACTTCTTCTTTATTAGGTCAGCACGGATAGTCTTCTAAGTAACTACAATGTGATAGTCCTGGACGAAGTTCATGAGCGGCACCTTCACGGAGACTTCCTTTTGGGGATCGTAAAATGTTTACTTTACCAAAGACGCGATGTCAAAATCATTCTTATGTCTGCCACAATTAATACGGAACTATTCCAGGATTATTTCCAGGGCTTGGCTCCCATCATTCAAGTGCCTGGTCGTCTCTATCCCATTAAGTTGCAGTACCGTCCCGTTTCGATAGAAGAACTGAGCTCTAGAAGTGGGAAATTAAGTCCAGCTCCTTATGTTCGAATCTTACAACTTATCGATGACACATGCCCACGTAAGGCGTGCAAACAGATTGCTTAAAACTAAAACTAATTTTTAATCGGCTTTATTTTTAAAACTTGAATGTTATTTTCATCCGAGTAGAAGTTGGCAAATGTTGAAATAATATAAATCTATGGTTTGCCAAAAGCCCCTGTTTGCTGAAAATGCTTCTAAAATAAATGGTGGCTAAAAGTGGCTTTAATGGTTTTAATTTTTGTTTCGTATCTTACTATCAAAACTGCTACTGCTACTATAACTGTCCAATGCTTTCTTGTACACCAGTTGATTGCGCTCGTTTGTTTAATTAAATCTGATTCCACTAACACTCCGGCTAGTGCGTTATAAATCATAGTTCTTAAGTATAGGAAAACATTATTTGATGAGTGCATATTATGCTTTTTAGGCAATTAAAGTCAGAAATCGTAAAAAATTAAAGCCGGTTAAAACACTTAGGCATAAAACGTTGGCGAACCCTGAACGTATCTTTTTGTATTTTGTTAGAGGACGAACGAGGCGACGTGCTGATGTTTCTTAGCGGGATGAACGAGATCACTACGATCGTGGAAGCTGCTCAGTTGTATGCTGATCAAACTAAGCGGTGGATTATTCTCCCCCTGCACAGCTCCCTGTCTATCAGTGACCAGGACAAGGCCTTCGACTACCCCCCTGAAGGTATACGAAAGTGCATAGTGTCCACAAACATAGCAGAGACCTCCATCACCATCGATGGGATTAGGTTTGTGGTTGACTCGGGGAAGGTGAAAGAAATGGCCTATGACCCAACTTGCAAGATGCAGCGTCTCAAGGAATTCTGGATTAGCAAAGCGAGTGCAGAGCAGCGGAAAGGGAGAGCTGGGCGTACGGGTCCGGGTGTTTGCTACCGACTTTACCATGAATCGGAGTATCAAGAGTTGCAAGCATACTCTACACCGGAAATCCAAAGGGTTCCACTCGACTCCCTCCTTCTTCAAATGATTGCACTTGGGATACCCGATTGTAGGAAATTTCCCTTTATTGAACCGCCTACTTTGGACAGCATGGAAAGCTCGTTGCTGCACCTTCAAGAGCAGGTAATATACTGCTAACGTTTTTATCTTGGTAGTTATTTAAACTCCTATAGAACATTAAAATGTACGAATGGATTGATATGCTTGAAATTCTTACGAAGTATACATATGTAATACCTTTGTGGAAGTACCTATACTATTTTGCTGTAAGTGTTGTTTTGTTGTACATATATTTTTTTTAATTTTCAGGCCGCTCTAACTGACTCAGAAAAGTTAACTCCAATTGGGAAAACTTTGTCACAGCTCCCTGTGGACGTCACAATTGGAAAAATGTTAATTATGGGAACCGTGTTTGATCAAATTGATGCTGTTCTATCCTTAGCTGCTGCTTTGAGTGTTCAGAGTCCATTTACTAATTGGGCACATCGGAATCCAGATTGTGTAGTAAGTTTAGCTCTTGCTAATAAATTAAAACAACTAAAGTGTTTAATAATCGCCTTAAAAACAGTTTAGTTAATGTGGACAATCCATCAAATTTTTTAGGCCGCAAGAAAATCTCTTGACTCAGACCATGGTGATCCTCTCACTCTTCTAAATGCCTACAGAACTTGGCTTGAAGAGAAAGCTGATGATGGCAATCGAACGAAAAAATGGTGCAAAAGACGTGGCTTTGAGGAACAACGATTTTATGAAATGACTAAACTACGCCAGCAGTTTAAGTCACTCCTTACGGTAGGTATATATACAGCCTTGCGCAACTGGGATTTAAAAATCATTTCTGGAAAAACATGTATATATGTATCATCCAATAATTATTAATTAAAAGTAAATACGTGTGGATTTGGAATAATAATTTGTAGGACTCAAAACTAATAAAAGATACTCAAATGGACCCCGCACAAATGAGCAGTAACGACAGGGCTATGAGATACGGTGAACTAAAACAGTTGAGAATGCTCAAGAGAGAGTTCCATGAGTCCGCACCGAGAAAGAAAAAGTTTTTAAAAATGAATGAAGGTGAATTTGGTCAAGAGAATGAGGACGAGCAAGAGGACGGACAGATTGACATTCGTGACGTGGAATTTCGTATGAGGAATGATTCTCGTCAAGTTAAAGTACAGACCTGACCTAACATTAACACTCCAAACATTAAATGAATTTTATATTTTTATGCATTGCATAGTATATTATTACTGGCCTTAGTATGTAATTATAATAATTTATTAAATTGGTCTATAAATTCATTTCAGGACCTTCTTCATCAAAGTACACCTTTTGGCCACGAAGATTTGATGATGCTCAAAGTTATTTTGTGCAGTGGGTTATATCCCCAAATTGGAATCCCAGATGATTTCAACCAGTACAAAGTAATTACCTGCATACATGTAGTTGCTTAAAATTTGATTTTAGATGAATATAATTTTTCCACAGAGCTATTTATGTCGGTGTGTACGTTTCAATGATATGATAATTTTATTATTCCTATCTTTTTAATTATTGTTGGTTGTTTCATTTTTCCATTTTAATTTGATTTTATAGAGTGACGCAGATCAAATGTTTCACACGCGAGGTAAAGGGTTCACGGTTCTACATCCCATGAGTATTTTTGCAAATCAACCTGATGTTCTTCGACTCAATGAAAGTGACATCATTGTACTCCCACATATGACTACTAAGCTCCCCATTAGCTCAAAACATCAACTTTTATTTTTCCTGTAAGTATGCATATTTAACGAGAAAAAAAAATAATTGTGCTTACATATTACAATAGAGCAGTACATATTGTAACTTGAACTTGGTACGTATAGTATTAGTAGGTGCATCATGAATGCATCTATGTCATTACAGTAATAATAAATGGTGTTCATTATAAATCTGAATAGAACATTACTCGAAACGAACAAGCCGTATCTAATGAATACTTTCCGGATGCCAGCAGTGCAAACGCTACTTCTGTTCGCCCACTCAGTTGACACAGATCCTACATTTACCCGTTGTGTCTTTGACTCATGGCTAGAGGTTGAATTCTCGGACCCAGCTTCCGCCCGTACTATGATTCTAAGCGCAGTGGAATTACGCAATGTCTGGTCTCAACTTTTGGCTCAACGACTCGCACAAGGTTCCTTGTTCACTACTTTTCAATTTTTATGTCGTTTTTCCCTGTCATTGGCTTTAGTATGTCACTGTTTGATGTTTTTTTGGTCTGCCTGGTAGTAGGCGTCAGACTTAAGGTTGGTTTTTAGGTTTTCCCTGTGAGTGTACGCTTTTATTTTCGCAATTTTTCTGTGACGTCACTCACTACACTGTAGCTTGTGACTGTTATGACAGAGAAGAGAGTAAACAGCTGAATGAAATTATTGTGGTTTTTGGCAGCTAGTCAAATTGCAACAACTTTAATAGTTTCTTGGCTTGTAATTTAATACGGCTTTTACTTTTCTATCTCTGCTACTTCAGCGTAGACCAGGGCAGCTATTCAGTGGTAAGTTTATAGAAATTGAAACTCGAAATTTAGAATAGCTAAATACTGAACCGGCAGTTATATGTAAATCTCAATTAATTGGCATGATCAAAATCCTAACTATAGTTTCGAAGTAATTTTACTTGAAAAATGCGTTTTAATGTTTAATACCTATATTTGTAAGTACGTAACAATACGGTTCTCTTGTTATAAGTGTATGAATTGATGAACTAGAAGTTAATGTCGGTAATTATTATTGTAGGGGAAGAAAAGCTATCAAGATTTGATACGAAGAAAAGTCGTGAATTGGGTTTTGGTCTCGTTACATTTCTTCGAAGTGAAACATTCTACACGATTAAGCGTTTGCTGGCAGCCGATCAAAAAGACTTGTATGACCGCCATTTCCACCCGTTTCTTCCAGACGTTGATCTCAGCTTGGAGGCAGACTGGGAGATGCGACCGAATGTAGAGAAAGGCGGCGTGTCAATAACTTCCTACCTGACGTATGGCAGGTTAGTAAACTATTTCTGCACAGACATTTTGTTACTATGTCATACAAAAATAGCTACAACTATACTGAGTAAAGAATGACGTACATAGGTAGTTTGTTTTTAAGTAATTTAATTCAATCTATTTGAACTAATTAATATATGTATAATACATAGCAGGATAAAAGCTTCGTTTATAACCGAAAGTGTATTCAGAGTGCCAATATGATTTCATTCTGAATGTTTAATTTGGGTTGGGTCTAGCTATAATTAATCATTATGTAGTTACCTTTTCCTACGATTACTCTGTGCACACAACGATAGAATTACCTCCAGTTCTTCGCTATTCCTTTTTGGTGCAGTACAAGCATGTTTATTTGTTTGCTATTTTTTCAGTTTATACGGCGTACTGCCAGACCCCGATGAATGGACTTGTCCAATTTGTGAATCGAATGTAATGGCTTCTCCACTCGAACTGTTTGTGCATCAGGCACAGTGCAGAATGGCAAAGCTCACGGGTAATAAAAATGCGAACAAATTATTATTCATTTATTTTATGGCTCCTTTATAACATACCTGGCATTACCACTATAGAAACTTGGTAGGTCGGTTGTAGGTGGTTATGTATACCTACTTTGAATGCACGTCAAATTTGAACTGCAATATATCTTTTGACGTCGACATCGATCTCAATAAATTTACGTAGGCACCTACTTACATATGTACATGGCTTTCACAGTAAATTAACACGGGAATTTCATTTCGTTTTTAATTCTGTAGAAACGGAGTCCTATATTGAAGAAGAGGAATTAAAAGCTCGTCCTTTTGCCAAGCCCTACTCCTGTCCGGAATGTGACAAACAATTCCATTTAACACCCATCGAAATCCTACGTCACAAACGAAGTCACTTATGAGACGTAAAATTAAGCCAAGGCAGTGCAGTGCAGCGCAGTGCAATGGAATAATCAAGAGAACTTATGGAAGATCAAATGTAAAAGTGACCCAACTCACTTCTGTAGAATTACAGAGTCCTAGTCCCAGTTAATGCAGTCAGTACTAATCATACGTCCAAAGTCCTTATGATAAAAACAGTCAAATATGAATATTCTAACCACAAGCTGTTGATCGTCACGCATTCGTCAAGCCAGAAGACATCAAGCATAGCGTTGTAAGGTAGTTATAATTTTTTTGTATTATCAAGAGGCTCTGACAAGCTAAAATAATGTCGTTGTTAAAAGTTGGTAAAGTTCTTGCCGATGCAATGCAGTGGCTTATGGTTCGTTGGTGTTGGTTTGGTTTGGTTGTGTAAATAGGTAGAAGTGTATACAAACAGGCCAACAACAGGAAGCAACGGTAAATAATTTCTTGATAGTGCTATCATGAGAGCAAACAGTTAAATAAAATTATATGGTTTAGTTGGGAAAAACTTGGAATTGAAATTGTCTGTGCTGTATAGCTAACTAACAAAGTTTATATGCCTAGGTACATAAGTAGTAAGTAGGAATGTATTTGTTTTATGTTAAAAGTCACTCAGAGGGCATGGGATTCACGTATCGTCTACTTTTTTTAATCGATGATGAGCATTGTATTGGAAGGGAACATGTTGGCGAACAATAGTTCGATAAAAAATAATGAAAAACTGCGTCTTTCGTTCCGTTTTCTATTTAATCAATTTAAGCCTTATCGCTTGTTTATGAGGTAAATTAGTGAAGCAATTCCGGAATTCCCAGTATTGAAAATACCTTTAGAAAATCCTTGTTAAAACTGCTACAAAGAAATAAACTGAATATTTTATTTTTACATATTGATGTTGCTTTGAGTTCGTTTGTTATTTTTGTACTTTTTCCATGCAGGCTACATAACATAGTGTATACTAAACAGGGTATAATTATAAATGATTATAAAAATAATAAAACTGCGCACTTCGTACTTCGTAACATGTACATTCAAGTCTCAAGAAAGAAGTTCATCCGCAGTTAATGTGAATTCATATGCCTGACGCAATTGCGAATAAAACAAACAAGAAACTTGGATAAATAAATGGCAAAATCACTATAAAAAACATAATTGTATAAAGAAAACGCAATCACATCATACAACTATAAGGATGTGAAGTTCTGATACAGTGCAGTGGTATGACGTGTGACGGGAAAGTGCATATGTATAAATAAATTGTACTATTGAACCTGAGAACAGTCAATAACCACGCAAAACCCTGAAACTGAAAGAAACCTTGCAAAAAATATATTATAACGAAGCGCAATAGAGAGAGAAAAAAAGCAGGCAAAACGCAAAATACCTATAATAGTAAGTTAAACATGACTATAGGTACCCACCTATAATTATATTTCTGTTTCAAGTTCACATGCCTAGTTTACTGCCTTCTGCTCTGCCTACGCGTATAATGTCACGAAAGGTAAAATTATAAGCAGCTTTAAGCGGATAAATGAACATACCTATGTATCTAGGAATTTTCAGTAGGAAACACGTAAACAGTTAGATAACTTAAGTACACGTCAACTTCATTTGTTTTTGCAAATCAAGGAAAAATAAAATTCTTAACTAAATAAACCTATGAATGTATTCTAATTCGCAAAATGCGCAAATACGAGGCCAACTTAAACTTACTAGCTCGAAGTAGGTAGCCTCATTTTAGTATTTCGTAATTTATCTACGTAGTAAGTATGGAGGTTTAATAAAACTTGCCAAAACTGCCAACCTTATAAGCTACGTTTTGTTATTCAAAAAAAATTTAATTTGGCGAGCGTGTCGGATTGTTGCACGTCACCTTACCCACCTATCCTACGTATGTTTACCCAATTACTTATATCTGCAATCGCAATCTGCAAAATTCTCCTCTTGATATTAATGCAAAGCGTGGATAATTAGATGATAGGTGAGATGGTATACAAGAAGGAAAGTACTAAAAATTACAAAGTATTTCTGAAATTCAAAAGCATGGAAATTTAATAAAATAAGGGAAAAGGCTAACGTAGCCGAATGTGTAATTTATAGCACATTTTTTAAAAAACGCAAGCACCTAAATACCTATAAGTTTATTTTTTTTCGAAAAAAGAACTCCGAAAATCGGTTCCCCTGCAGCTGCAACAGGAAATTAAATTATTGCATGTGGGTAATTACATACAAAACTACAAATCATACTTAAAATCAGTGTGAAATTGGTATAATACACCAATTTGAATTGCAGTTACTTACTTACAAGGACAGACAGTTGACGAGAGTCATTAGAAAAACAATGCATCATAATATAATGTTTATTCTGTCAAATGAATTTTGACTTTGACTTTATCCTAAAATCATGGAATTTAACAGTAATATCTATTTAAAGACAGTTCCTTTCATTCAAAAAGGTTCCACGCCTTGAGCGATTTATAAATAAAATAAGCCTTTAATAAGTTAAGTATACAAAAGTGCTAAAAACAGTTAAACCATTTTCAACTCCAACTTTTCCTTGGCTTACATATTCCCTTCCCTGCCTTTATCAATTTATCACTTATTATCCCTTTATTTATAAAATCCGTTTTTTTTATTTTTAGAAAAACCAGTTGAATTCTACTTTGCTGGCTTTTAGTTGCCTCGAGCGTAAATCTATCAATATATTTCTTATCTGATCTAAAACAGACACGAACGAACAAACTGACAATGAAAGTCCAAACTGTCAAAATTACCA
>JAQFZC010006945.1:0-11833 GCA_034695205.1 Dicyrtoma fusca | reverse complement strand
TGAGCTTTGGTCTGAGGCTGGAAATTTCCATTCCAGTCTGCAGTCCTAACCTCTCACCCAAGCACGCCTGCTTACCTATGCTATGTATGTAGAGTACTTGCGACTGCGACATTCAAACATTAACACCTTGATTACTGAAGAAACTTTTTTGCGGTTTTTAAAACGGCTCTGAAGATATTAATAGAATCCCCACACGGAACAATAAAGCTAATGGAAAAAAAACGTTCAATTTTAATAATGTCGCCGTGTCCTACGCGTCTTTGAATTTCTGAAAAAAATAAAATGCTTTCGTTTTTATTGTTTGTGACTGAAACTATTTGCAAGAGTTTTGCAAGTGTGTCACTGCGAAGGAATAATTCCAAAATATATTATAAGCAAGCGCATCTTTTGATTTCCTTCGACGTTGATCAGTGAAAACTTTCTTTCCCCGTCGATCCCACACAGCATCGCCATTTCATAAGGATCACGAAAATTATCCACTAATCAAAGGACTTGAAGCTGGCAATTTCCTTTTATTAAACGTTGATTTGACTTGCAGGTTTAACTATGATAAACTTTAACTATTGTTAAGTTATCAATGATTAGCGTGTGAAATCTGCACTAATCATCGTTTTTATCCATGGTTAGTGCAGATTTCATATGCTAATCATTGATAAACTAACAATAATTAAAGTTAACTATGGTTAAACCTGAAAGTGAAATCAAGGTCTTACGGCAGTTTTAAAAATCTACTAACAACAACCACGAAGGAAGAATTCACGTTTCTGTCATGGTAATGCGAATTAATTAAATAATTAAAAACATTACAGGCACCTAATAGGAAAATCAGAGACTAGTTTCAATTGTGAAAGATTTACATAGCTGCGTTTGTTTATCATTAAATGTCAATGATTTTTGCGAGAAGCTTAAAAGTTCAGAACCAATTTCTGCTAAATTATTTTTAAAATTATTTCGAATTTTTAGTTTTTTGTCTGAAATATTTCTTGACTAGGATAGGGGTGCATCCAACTTTGCAGCGTTAATTGTGATCCCTTTAGAGAGATCCCAGTGCCCTAAAAACCTGCTTTTTACAACTTTTCCGCTTACAGTTTGCACAAACAGTGCTCTTGTAGCAATTATATTACACTATTTAAAATTGTGTAATTCTGTACCTCAACATAAAATGTACAGACTGAACTTAAAACAACTGAATGCGTTTGAGTCACTTTTAAAACTTAATCGACATCCCACATCTTCCCACTCATGAATATTTACCATGATTTCATTTTGACCTATTTATTTAGAAAGATCCCACACTTCCTCCGAAATTTCTCCAGCCCAGTCCTTTCCTACCACTTTCTCTCATCTTTATTTTCGACACTAAATCACACGACTTTACCGTAGGCGCAAAATGAACTATATTTACACAAGCAAAGTTGGTAAAAATTATATCTAATTGTATCTGTCATAACATTCTGAAGTAAATACTTTGAAATTCGAATTATCTCAACACGATGTATGTTTTTTATGCACTGGGTTGAAAGCTCAAAGTGATTCTCGGCTGTTAGTCTGTAAAAGTCATTTATGCGCATCCCCTTATAAGTACATAGATGTTTGTTTTATTACTGTGGTTTGTTTGAACGCAGAAACTCAATTTTGGACAGAATACAACTTCGCACAAACAATTAGCATGAAAAAATAAAAGTTATAAAGTTAGTAAATGGTATGCTCTGTGCCTACAGGGTCATCCACACACTATGTTAAGGATAGAAAGACGTTGATTACAGGTCGTGGTCGTTGCGTTGGTAGATTCTTTAAAAATAAGTTGTTCCGTGACCTACTTTGTGAATGCCTCCAGATAGTGTGTATTTAAAAATGAGTTGTTTGCGATTAAATTTGGAAGAGACATCCCTTAAGTCCACACTTTAAATATTCTGCTACAGAACAAAAAACGTCCACAAAAATTTCCAACCGAGGGGGTTACCACGTGTTACAACAGTTAGAAATGCAGTGCACTGAGTGCACTTGACGATTTCAGAGGTAAAATTTTGATTTAACCCTTGAAAAATTATTAAAACTGGATTCTACGTCACTTCCAAAGTAAGCCAAAAACGGAATTAACCTGTAAAGCTATTCATCATGTTAGTACCACCTAAAGGAAAGGCTTCCAATATTCACGCCAACGTTTTTAAAAAAGTGTAAAACAATAAACGTTTTCAAGTCTTCGTTTTGTGACGTAATTTGTAAAAAGCCCCCAGGCCTTACAAAGATTAGCTGCAGAAGCCGCTACAACTGCCTGCACATTGCATTCACATCCTCATCGTCACCTTCGTCGCTCGGTTTTGCTTTTCGTGTTATTTCGTATTCCAACCACCATTCATTGCTGAAGAAGCAAAGTGACCTTTTCGTGTCATTTTTAGTACAGTTTTTTCAAATACAGCAACATGCTGTTTCATACTCCTGTAAAAAGGAATCTCATATTTTTACATAGGGGCCGTTTATAAATTAGGTTTGTATTTAAAGTAAAATCCCTTCCCCTTGTAGAACTAGCTTTTATGGTTGCTCAAACTGGAGAACTGGGTAATTTAAACGAATTCGAATTCCCATTCCATTAGTCGTTTTTTGTTTACATACATATAGTAAGTTGTAAAACTTATGTTACAAACCTAAACTTTTCTTAAACAAATTCTGTTTCGTATACTGAGTCCGTTGGGATATCCTCGTTGGAGGACAATGATGACTTTGTTTTTTAATAAAATTCGTCTTTCTCACGACGAGTTCTACAATAATATCCCTAAACTGGTTTTACCGGACAAAATCCACGCAAAAATGTTTACATATATCGCGTGAGTAAAATCTAGTGAATCTGTACTCGGCGTAAAATTTCAAATTAAATGGCTACTCATCATGCATTGGTTTAAAGAGTGAAAAACATGCAGATTTTTAAATCCAGGACCACCTCATGAATAACCAGTTTGTAACAGTGTAATGCAGAGCGAGGACACATTAATTGAAAAAGAAGTAAAAAACAAATGTACTAAATGCTTGTTTTAAAAAATGCTCAAGTAACAACTAGAAGATTTAAAAATTCTTACTTCTTTATTGCACGTTATAAAAGTGTAAAATCTGATGAGTGATGAGAGATTAACATTTGCAAATTGTCGTTGACATTAATGCACGACGCCGACTGGACTCTCACTGAGGAGGTTTCTCTTTTAGGTTTCACGTTTCTAAGGAGAGCTGTTGTGTATACATTTTCTATAAAATATTGGGGTTGGTGTAACGACTTTATTCCGATACTCAAAATTAGTAAATCAAAGGAATTTTTAAAGAGCGGGATAGTGATGGGTGGACATTTTTCGCCATACTGCATTTCCGCCGCCATGCATATAGGCTCACTCTTTAAATGTTTAAATGATGGGCTTAATGTGACCTTTGGCTTAAACTTTATACACAAACACTCATTTTATGACATGCACGTTTAGAACAAGAATATTTAGGGAGATACGAAGAAACTTGAGTGAACTCATTTAGGGGTCATTTCGAAGTGTGCGGCTTTCTCGTAGAGCTCTTCAATGTCTTCGCAGTCAGGGTGGTCCATGGGTAACGTTGCTTGCCTGGCAGCGAGAACTCCTTTCGCGATTAATTTTGCCTTTTCAAAGTTCCCCATTTCCAGGTGCAGCCAGCCGATGTTTTCGTTGGTTCGGAGTGCGTCGGGGTGCACGGGGCCGAGTTGTTTTGTCTGTAGTTCCAGCACCTCTTCGTAGAGTTTTAATGCCTCTGAGTGCTTTCCCTGTTGCGACAGCACAAAGGCCACGTTGTGCTTAGTGGTGAGGGTTTCTTTGTGGCTGGGCCCCAGCAGACGCTCCTTAATGTCCAGCACGTGGCAGAGCATCTCCTTGGCCTCGTCCACCTTCCCTTGGTTCCACAGTATGAGTGCGATGTTGTTCTTTGCCATGAGGCAGTCGGGGTGACTGGCGGCGGACGCCTTCTCGTAAATACTGATGACGTAGGTGTAGATCCGAAGGCCGTCTTCGTGCTTCCCCTGCATTGACAGCACGTAGGCTATGCAGCCGTTGGAGATGAGTGTGTCGGCATGAAGGGGTCCGACTTTCTTCTCCCGCACCTCCGCCACCTCCCGCAGCATCTCCAGGGCGTCGTCGTATCGACCCTCCTTCTCCAGGATGACGCCCATGTTGTGCTTGGTGGTGAGGGTGGAAAGGTGGAGAGGCCCCAGGTCCTTCATCTTCACTTCGAGGATCTCCGCGTGGAGGGTCTTGGCCTCACTCAGTCGGTCGCTGTTCTCCAGTGCCACTGCCAGGTTATTCTTCGTCGCCAGGGTGACCTTGTGGTTGGGGCCGTGGAGTTTGGATTCAAGGTCAAGGACACTGGAGTAGAGTTTAATGGCCTCCTCGTGCTCCCCTTGGCTGTCCAGTATCGACGCCAAGGAGTACTTTGTGGCCAATATTGTCGACCTGACGTCCTTTCGGTGAATCCGAATTGACCGCGGTCCGTTCAAAGAATTGAAGGACGACAGGAGCTCCTTGCAGATGTCCACAGCTTCCTTGTATCTTCCCATAGCTTCCAGAGTCCGTGCTAGTTGCCATCGAAAGTAATACAGTCTTTTAAACTTACGGGACGTGAAGATCGATGCAGAACGGGAGGGCATAGCTAAGTTGGTGAAATAAGTGATGAGCACTCGGCAGCACTTTTCTGCGTCCGCCCAACGAGTATTCTTGATTTCCTTAAACACGAATTCTATGAATTTAATTAAACGCAAGCCCTTCTTAGATGGATTCTGTGCTTTTGGTAGAACGTGGGTCATCGTCACGTGAATTAAGTTGTTGTGGACAGCGTCGTAGGCTTCGCTGGATTTTGGAATCGTCGGCCAGTATTTTCTCACCGCGGTCATAATTCGTGTGAGGGGAGGAGTTACTAATAATAACTCTCCCTTTTTAACATGTGCAACCGCGGGTGTCTCCAAGTTGTCCAAATGTGCGAGAGTGACATCCTGCAGCATGCGGTGGATGGAAAAGTTGGTGAAAGAGTTTTGAACGAAGGAATAGTCCACTAGAAGCTCCACTGCTTTTTTGAGACTTTTCTCTTCATTGGAGCTAAAGATGAAGAAGAGAGGTTTTTTGGGGATGTTCGTGGACAACAGATGCGCCATGACGTTGAGGATATTGTTGGCGAGGTGGCCGTGTGGCTGCTGCCGTATTTTGTCCAATGATACTTTCCAGAGGAACATCAGCGGAGTGGCGTCGGGGGAGCCGGGCGGACGTTTCTTTAAAACTTCAAGCTTCTCTTTGGTGTAGTCGTTGAGAAGATGCTGGATGGTGTAGACCTCTATGCCCATAAAATCGTTCTGCTTAGATTCCTCGCGAATGACGGCCACAGCGACCTGGAGTGCCAGTGGAAGTCTGCCAAATGTTTCTGACAGTGTCTCTGCGTCCTTCGCATTGGCGTCGCTCTCCTCCAGTTTGAGTTGGCGAAATATGAATGCATTGCTCTCTTGTGTGGTGAAAAGTGGGAGAGCCGTTAAGTGGAGGTCGGGCCAGTCTAATTGTCTTGAAGTGATGATGATGACGGGTTTGAGGTAAGTGGGGGGCAGACACTTCGGGAGGAAGCGAGAAACTCCGGTTCTTTGGGAGTCGCTATCGTAGAAGACCTCGGCGTTGTCGAGGACTAAAAGAATTTGTTTGGTGCAGAGATGGTCGTAGATGTCCTTGAGAAGGACGTCGAAGTCCTTGATGTTGCATTCCTTGTCCTTTGAGGTCAAATCAAGCTCCTGCAGTGCGAGTTTTCTGAACTGATCCTCTGCCGTTTTGTGTTCTTCTGCGTCAATCCAGACGACGTGCTGGTAAAAGTGGCCATAGCTGTGAATGTACTTTCGTATTGTTTCTGTTTTTCCGATCCCGCCGAGTCCCGTGACGACGCAGATGCGGGAGATGATCGTTGAGACGTCGGCGACCATCTGTTGACTCTGGAGGATTTGTTGATGGAGGTCAACAAGGAAGTTCGTTCTGCCGAAGAAGGACGGCACGGGTTCTTGTACGTTGAATCGGACGCCTAAGGAAGAGGCTACCGGATGCATTGGAAGGAAATCTGTCTTCACGACGGCACTCTTCAGCTTTTCAAGAATGTGCTCGTTGCCACTATGTTGGAATGCGTTGACAAAGTGCTTGGAATTTTCCCCATGGTCCATTCTTGGAATGAGGATAGTGAAGAGCTGTCGGAAGCAATCGTAGTCGCTTTTCTCGTTTTCCTGAAACAAAATTCATTTTAAATTGGCTAATTGGAAGGTCTTTGAAGGTTTGTGGAAGTTCTTAATATTTGTGATTGCTTACGATGACTTGTGACTCGCGCCGACTGAGCAGTCCGTGGCTGAAGAGCTGGTCGATGACCTCATGGAGATTTGTCGAATTCTTGCACAAGAAGACCAAGGACGCTCGGATACGGTCGCCAAGGTCAATCGTCGGGTCCCCTAAAGTGTTATCCGCCCATCCTTCTTCTTTTCCCGCCATCCTTTACTTCCAGAGGCTGCTTTTCTAATCACGCCAGTACGTAGAAGCAAATGACAAGTTGAACGGTCAACACCGTCTAATTGACGAGTCACAAAGCAATTTTGTTTTCTTTAACTCCAGTTTTTAAAAGTTTTCTATAACTAGGAGAATTTATTTATGCGGATTGAAATAAACACTTGTATTTCTCTGTACAACCAGATTGAATTGCTGGGAAGCCGACTCATGGTTCTGCTTCAAGGCTTATGGATGCCCGTTGACGCCTAAAAATAGTACAGAGAATAACATTACAATGGAATGAGTTGTCGCTTAGTTGGCTTCATTATATGGTCGTTTATCATAAGTGGAATGATTATAGATAGCAAATACTTGTATACTTACGCAACTATAAATTGCATAATCTTCGTTGTGCTCGTTGCCATTCAAAACGAATGCAATTGTATTAAAGGGATAGCTGTAACCTGGTCGACAGCTTACGGCTCGACAGAACAAATGCGACAGAAGTCTTGTTGAACACTCAACTCGCCATATCAAGCAGATTGACAGGAACAATCGTCGACACAATTTGCGAAAAGACTAAACCCCCGAAGACGTGAGTTAGCCATCTCATAATTCAAAATGTTTGATACAATTTTATTCTGACTGAGAATATTGAAAGCTATTTGTTTATTTAAAACCCATTTATTTAACTATGAATTTCAATGTATTCTTTCTAAGGAGTAAGGAGTATTTTTACATAACGCCTAACAGAAACCAACTTGAAAATTGTATACAGTCTATCCTAGGGTTTTTGTAAATACTGGAAACGGATTGTCTGTACTACGATTCTATGGTGTCAAAGCTACATTTAAACTTACTTTGAATTAAGTTGGAATAAACAGGCTAAACACAACAACATTTTTAATTGCCTTAAAAGTATTTCGTTCTTTCATTTAAGCTACCTATTTAGTTGATACAAAATTAGTTTTGCTATTATCTGTAAGTATATGTACATTAAAAAGCCAAAATGTTTCCAGTGATCTGCGTGCTGTTATCGACCCGAGTATTAGATAATCTACGGTAGTTTGTCCTCAAATCACCAATCGCAAAATATTAATCATTTCATGTATGCACACCGCTATAGCTTGCAAATGTTCAAAGCCGTTAAGGTGAAATGTGTGCATTACCATTAGAAAATAATTAATTTTTATTTTTAGCAGAGTGTCCTCCATTTATTATTTAGCTTATATACCTCAAAAAATTATTTTTTATGCAAAACATCATTCACATGACAAGCCAGGCAGGAATAAAATAATTTCTAATCATTTGAACAACAAATGCTGCTCCTGCCTCATTGCATATCGTCATTTGTTGTCCTTGTTGGCATTCTGCGTAGATAAGAAAATCTGTTGACCTGACACTTCTGTCGCTCTCATTTAAAGCTTAAAGCTGTTATGCCTGTGATTGATCCAAAGCCGTCACTGTCACCTGATAAGATTATTATTTTGTATTTAGTTAGAACCTACGATTGTTCTCTGGAATTTATTCGTGTCTTCTATTTCTCCTCTTTGCGTTCACAGATGCACAGTTGATGATGTAGCTATTGTATGCAGCAGTGTGGAGTGAATCATATGCTTCACACAAGTTTGACCAATGAACCCACTCATCGCATTATTCCAAGGTAGACACAAGTATTTGGGAAATAAATGATCTGGCTTAAGAACGAACGATGGTGTTAATGACACACGTGGAAATGAAACAAATATTGGAATGGAAATTCTAGTACAATTTATTTTTTGGTGTTGGCATATTTGGTACATGAATAGCTGTTTTCGTTCGGTTCAGAATGATTTTCAGAGTCTTTACAGCAATTTTTAAAATTATTTTATTGTAGCATCAGTTCCAAATTGTTAATATAAACCGTGCTGCGTATAGCAAATTGCCATGTAAATTGAAAATTTCTAAAACGTACTTAAAGCTTTTTCGGTATTCAAAGATTAAAATCTTGATTACTGAGGATGGTAATAGAATCCCCATGCAACAGTTAAGTTATTGGAAAAAAACCGCGTACAATTTGAATAAATCAGCCGTACCTAGAGCGACTTTAGATTTCATGAAAGAAGAAAAATGCTTTCGTTTTATTTTGTGGCAACAGCACCCACTGACCTGCGCTTAGAGTTTTTGACTGTAGCTGTTTCAAGGGTTTTGTAAATATGTCATAAAGAAGGAATAATTTCAAAAAATATTATAAACAAGCAATTTTTCATACTAAATGCTGAAACCATCTTGTATAACAAATTAACAAATAATCACTAAATGCAAGTACACATAGCAATTTATGAAAAATATTACACGCTTCTAAAAAAGTGCTGATGATATATAACGCATAAAGTACTTATAAAAATTGCTAATTGCTACAAGCTTACAAGTACCTGTTTTGAAAGCGGCTAAACGTCACAAATACATGTTTAAAAACGCAAATGTCACACGTGAATGTTAAAAAGTGTTAACCGTTGAAAATGAACTTTTTTAGATGATATAAAACAAAGAAACTACACATTAAAATGGGAATAAAAAGGAATATTTTTTGGAAAGTTTATCTACATTTTTGTTGTAAAGGTTGATAATTCGACATGTTATTTTTTACTCTTTTTGATTAAATTAATTTGCATTAGAACCTTTTAATTCCTTGGGCGTTGATCAGTGGAAACGTTCCTCTCCGTCGATCCCACACAGCATCGCCACACAGAATTACGTAACTTATTCACTAATCAAAGGACTTGAAGCGGCCAATTTCCATTATTAACGCAGTTTACAAAATCAAGTAACAAATACCACGAAACAAGAATTCTCGTTTCTGCCATGTTAATACAAATTCTTTAAATAATTAAAACCATTATAGGCCCTTATGGAAAATCATAAACTACTAGTTTCCATTGTGAAAGATTTACGTTTGTTTGCCATTAAACGCCAATGATTTTTGTGAAAAACTAAGAAGCCACAGAGTGCTAGCTTTAGTTTTCTATGCCCGTTCAAAAGCAAATTAGGCTAAATTGTTTCTGATAATTAGGTATGTAATTCGAATTTGGAGTTTTTCTTTTTTTTTGAAAGTTTTGACTAGGGGTACATCAAAAACTTTAGCGTTTTTGACACTAACGCCACTTCAACTGACGGCTATTCAGCAAAACACTTATCACGAACCAAAAAAATCTATACTTCCTCTGGCCCACCATCTTTCTCTCTACCTTTCAATTTCGACCATTACAGTCAAATTGCTTCCCCGATTCTTTTGAAGATTGTTTTTGTTTCATTTACCATTTCGTTTTACTACAGGAGCACGAATTTGTCAAAGTTTTTGGTTTAGGTTCATAAAATCAAGCCCTCATGCAGGAGTGACCATTTTAGTGCAATGGTCGTTGCGTTTTTAATTTAAAAAAAACTGCTTGAATACACAAATCAATACTTAAAATTTTATGTTACAACATTTTGCATATTTTTAACATCACATTTTGCGCTATTTAAAATTATGTAACTCTGTATGTACAACAACTTAAATTGTGTAGACAGGTTAAAAATATTAAATGCGATTCGAGTCATCGTTAAATTTGTACTGAAATCACAGCCATGGATAATTACCCTGATTTCATTTAGCCCTATTTATTTATTTAGAAGAGTCCCAAGCTTCCCCCTAACTTTTTTTAGCTGAAAATCTTGGCAGTGTAACCATCCCAGGTACATTAAGCATAAGCTGTCATTCTACACAGTTCATTGTCATCTCTGCAAACAAAAGCGGAGTCTACTCTAATGGTTTTAACAGTTTCCCTGTGTTTTCTCTTCCAAACTTTCACTGGATACTTTTTCTGCTTTCTCCACTTCTTTTCGTATTTTTCACAATTTTCGTGATATGCATGCGTACAGACGACAGGGTTGCTCAATGAACGGGAACACTGAGGACTTCTCTTATTTCCTTTATTCCTACTTTCTCCAGGAAGCTCACAACTTTTTCATTTGCCATTTTCAACAACAAGTACAAGTGTTAGCTTGTGTGCGAGTGTGTGTGGTAGTGATTACATTCTATTTCCAATTCTGTTTGATAGATTTCATTGAAGCAACAACAAACAAAGAGTATATAGAATGAAAACAAACGAGATATATAGAGAAAGTATGGGAGGAGAAAAATAAATGAAGTGAGACAAATTGCAAGGGAAAAGAAAAGAAAACAAATACAAGTCGAGAGAAATAACGTATCAAAAAGCGGAATTGAAATAGTGAAATTAAAAGGAAAAAAACTGTAAGAGGCTTTCTCCACCAAACTATTGGCATTGAAAATGTTTGTCAACTTTTGAAGTAAAGCCATTGCATCTTGTGTTCCAATGGCAGAATACATTTTATTACATGCAGTTGCTCCATTAGACACCGAATTTAAACCAACATTGAATTTTTTTGCTACGAAGTACCTAAATAATGATCGGGCGATTTAAGTCGTACTAAACGTTTAACAGCAATTTGAGTTAAACTAATAAGCACAAAATTAAACATACAAGGTTAAATAAATACTATACATATATGAATTCAAGATTAAATTTGGAACTACTGCTATACTGTAAATTTCGCTATTATTCCCATTGACGCCACTGGTTGAAATTGGCACACAGCAATTTAAAAGATGATCCAGAATTGCTCATGATCTTCATGTAGAACGAGGCACTTATGGCCATTGTCATGGTTTCAGCTCCTTTGCTGACGCAATTGAGCTGAATATGTCTCATGCATGATCTATTCCTGTGGCTTTTTCCAGGCATGAAACCATCTTCCCATTACATAAGCTTCCCAAGCTACTTTTTGGGGAGCACCCAGTAAGTATTCTAAAAAACAAAAGGGGCTAATAAGCTTTATTTAAATGAGCAAAGGAAAAATATTGCATGAATTTGTTAGCAGAATTTATGCACAACCCCTGCTTTCTATGGTTCAGCGTGTATGTCTGGTTCTGCTCCAGTAACCAAGTTGTTAAAGGTGTTTATCTTTCCAGATTATAACTGTTCTAAAGAGAATCATGGGAAGGAGAAAGGAGGGGAAAGCAAGCGAATGTAGGTACATCCAATTCGTAGCTCGCTTCCACTTACTTCAGTTTGACTGAGTCTGCTTGCCTCAACGGAAGAAGCAAAGTGACTTACACTTTTAACTGTACAATATGCACTGACTCTGAATCCAACTTATTTACGACACTTTGCTTCTACTCTTTTGTTAGCTGAATCATTCTGAGAGAATCTGGAAGGAACTAAGGATGATGGATGAATGTAGGCATGATCACCGTCGTCAGTTTTTTCCTTCAGTTTTCTCTGTACGCTGCATGA
>JAQFZC010006944.1:0-11834 GCA_034695205.1 Dicyrtoma fusca | reverse complement strand
AAAATGGGATTTCTAACTAAAAGGACTTAACTTGAGAAGTGGAGTGCTCCTTGTAAGTTGAGCTCCGTGAGTCGGCAGTGAGTATCCGCGGAGCTTTTTAATTCATTTTATGGTCCGCACATAGTCGGAGTGGAACTCATCCACGTACATGCAGGCTTATTAATTGAAACAAGTGAAAGAGAAATTTATTTGGCCCAACTTCTCCACAAGACAGACATGCACAAGAGACGTAGTTCTCCGGTTTGGAAGCCAAGGAGTGGCTGAGTCTGCGGAGGCATTGTTATTAAAACCCCTGGCCTTTGAAAGGTTGTAGTTGGAACTCTCTTTATGAGTTTCCCCGGCTTCCCCGGCTTCCCCGTACACTCGACCAAGAACCAACTCTGCGGTCGGAATCTCAAAGGCTCTGCCTTGCCGGGAGTTAATTTATCCAGAGAATCCGATAGGCGAGTCTGGGAGTCTCTGCTGCAAGACATGAATTATGAATTTCCGCTAATGCGAATTTCTTCAGCTTGGCTCCTCGGTTCCGCGGATTCGGGAAAGAAAGTTGGATTTGTGAAAATGGTCTTTGGTTGTTTTGCAGAGTGCGGCGGGTAGTTTTGCGTCGACGGGCGGCCTGAGTCTCCCGGACCTTGGCTCCATGACTTGTACAAATTCGATGTCGGGCGGCGAGCCGTATTCGTCCTCAACGCCGGCGTCCAACTCGTCTGGTGAGTGTCCTTTTGTCCCTTCGCATGCCCTGTCATTGCATCCCGCATTTTAGAGACGCCACAAGAGTCCATTCATTTGAAGTCAAGTGCACCCGGAGTATCCTTGCGTGTAATCGCAAATAGAAAACGCAGCCCCAAGGCAGGAAATTCCCATTAAAAGTGCATCAAATATTTATGTGCAAGTGGAAAGCCACTCTGGATTGCGTGCTCATTGCGATGCGAGGAAGGAGAGGCAATGCTTGCTCCCAACTTTCTTCCAAAATTGATTGCGTTTCTTTAATTAATATTCTAGCAGAATCGATCCTGGTTTTGATTTATTTTCCCCGCACTCAAAAACACACTTGACGTGGAAACTCAAAGACGCTTACATGTAGTTTAGCCCATAAAGTATAATGTGTGTGTATCCTGGGTGAGGAAGCATTCAGACGAAAGTCCAACGTACTTTAATGCAATTGGCATACACAGTCATCACATTTATATCTCTCTTCACAAATAACGTAATCGCCAGTTTACTTATTTTCTAAATAGTTTATTGTCTGTATTGCTACTTTTGAAAATGTGTAAATACTAATTTTAGGCGTTAAAAAATTGTGAATAACAATTCTACACGTCCGAAAAAAGTAAATACAGTTAACTTGTTGCACATTATCAACAGTACTAAAACTAGCATTTACCTTTTCAAAACTGTGTGAATATGGGTTTTACATTTTTCAAACATAGTGTTGGTAATCCCTCTTTTGTAAAGCAACGTGTATAAAGTTGGATGTTAGGAGTTCCCTGATAGCGACATTAGTGAGTGTGTGGACTTGGGTCAGAATGCTTCTTCACCCACGCTATGTGGCGTGTGTTGTGGATGAGTGCGAGTATTTGAGAAGAGCGTGATGCATTTGTAGTTGTGACAGCAGACAGTCAAGTGAGTCCCGGGTCGGACGTTGATCCGCTGGGTGCCTCGTCCACGTCCGCCGCCCCGGGTGCCGCCGCAACCGCGAACCAAAGCCAAAGCCAAAATCACCAGCACCACCACCACTCCAACGGACACCACCTCCAGCACCCCCACAACCACCTCTCCCACCACCACCACCACCACCACCGATCAGCCGCAGCCGCCGCCGCTGCCGCCGCCGCATACACCTCCGCCACGGACTTCCTCAGAGACCCCGACCAGTACGCGGGCGGAGGAGGCGGCGGGAATGCCGCCGGGAACTCCGCCTCCGCCAACAACTCCTCCTCCTCCCTCCTCCTCCCCGCCAACAACCTCTCCCTCACCAACAACCAGACGAACAACGCGGGGAACGTGAACAACTCAGCCCAGGCAGCCGTGGCCACCCCCGCCGGGGGCTCCATGCCCTACCTGGGCAGCTTCCCCGCCGCCGCCGCCGCCTCCTTCTTCTACTCACAACTCTACCTCAACGACTTCGACACTCAGCAGAGTCACCGACAAACGTCCACGGCGGCCGCCGCCGTCCTCCAACAACACCCTTCACAACTCGCCCAGCAGTCCCAGTCCCACCATCACGCCCACCATCTCCACCACATGCACCAGCACCAGCACCAACAACAACAGCAACAACAACAACAGCAGCAGCAACAACAACAGCAGCAGCAGCAACAGCAACAACACCAAATCCAACAGCACTCTCACAACGCCAATGCGATTTCCAACGTCAACAGTCACAGCCACAGTCTGAACACAAACGGCGGGATGCTTCTGTCCACGGCCACCCATCCGCTCTCCCACGGATTGAGTCTCGGCACTGGGGAGCACGGAAGGGGCCCAAGGTCAACCGGAAGTGGCGTCGTGGCGCCTGCCTCAGGGGGAGACAGTCTTAGTGTTTGGAGACCCTACTAACCCTCATTTACTTCCACCCAAACTGCAGTATTCAAATCCAACGACAACAACAATTCTTAAATTAAAAGTCCTATTAGCCAAGCGGAAGGGAATGTTCCCTGCCAGTGCAACGGACTGACCCATGCTGTGACTAGTGCAGTCCACAAGGCTACCCGTCCCGACACCCAAAACATCCAAACGTGCATCCCCTCCAACTGCATTTATTCTAAACCGATGAACAGACGAGTGCTGCAGGGAAATAGATGCGACGTCAATCCCTATTCTGAGCGAGTGAGTAAAACAGAGAGTTTCGTGGACTTGTAAAATAATTGGATTGGACGAATAATGTTGGTTGGAATGGGTTGTGAGGGAGTGCCCTTTGGAATGTGGAGATGGAAAAAGGAAAAGAAGTGGAGGGAAAGCATGTGGCATGGATTTTCCCGCGTGAAAAAATGAAAGAGATGATTGTTGGGAGACGTTGGAATACGGCGGAGAGCGGGTAGGGGGAGAGAGAGGGGAAAATAATATTTGCGTGTGTCAAGAGAGGGTGGATTTTTTCCATAATTCCGCTCAGCGCCCACCATTTTTCTTCGCCCGGAGTCAGATGGCGTCTTGTGACACTTTTTTATTTTTTTCCTTCCACGCAATCTTCGTCCCGCCGAGCACAGCACTTCCGTCCTCCTTCCTTCAACTTCCCACAACTTCGCTCGCTTTCGGCTTTCACTCGACACACGATTCCCGGAAGCAGTTGAGAAGTCAGCCTCTAGATTTCTTTCCTTGTCTTCCAATCTTTTCACGCTTGTCTCACTTATCTCTACAAACTTCCCTCTTTTCCATCCACTCCCACTCAAACCCTTCTCCCTGAACACAATCCCCCACTACTCATTCAAGTGCAAATCCAAATGCTTTTAACTATTTAGTGCACACAACTGATTGTAAGTAAAAATTACTGCTAGCTTCACACAAAAGTATGAGTAGGTAAACCTTGCTTTTGTTTTCATGTGAGTAATAACAATTACAGATTGTAAACATTACATAAGTTAACTCATTGTCGTCCAGAGTAATTTAAACTTGTATGCATCTGTGTATATACATGTACTTAGTTATTACATTACCATGTATGATAGATGGAGTGTGGCTAAATGTGTAGTGTACAGAAACATTGGTGTGGTAATACAGTGCGAGTACTCTTCTTATGGAAATAAACTATTCATTGATGTTGTGAAAAGAGACTTTTAATTGTAGATTCTCTTTGGACGTGCATCGGCATTTGGTTATCTGTACTTTTTGGCAAAGGAGGTAATTATAGTAAAGCGAATGTGAAAGCGTATTGCCAAGTAAAGGATGTGAAGGTGGATGGCGGATGTTGGAGGCGAGAGGGAGGTTTGTTGCATGTGGGAGGAGGTGACTTGGCGAGCGAAAGTGTAAATGTGAGCTGAGCCCGTGAAGGAGTAATTAATTAGAATAATTAGGAGACGACCCTTACTGCTCCTCGTTTTATTTTAATTGCTCTGCTCACACATTGTGCCCGGAATCCCTCTGGACTTTGTCCTATCATCATTCCTCTAATATATTCCAGGCAGCCTTCCATTATGCATCTTCCGTTACGCTGCAGCCTCCACTCCAGGGTTGCCCAGCTCAGGTTTCCCTCTAATTCCCCCCACTTTCTGTCTGCTGTAAGCAGCCCTCGCTCCCACTGCAGTCCAACATTCCATTTGCCCTGGCAATGATAATTACAGGAGCGGACTAGTCAAAGAGTCTCAAGTTGAGCAAAGGCGTAGAGACTAGCACAGCCACATGTAATTAGTTCACCCTTGCAATTCTGCGTAGCTCTCAGCCATCACTTGTGCGTAGAAAGCTGTGGAGGGGCAATGAGGCACTGAGCAGTTGAGTAGCACATATGTTAAGGAGTCCAAGTAGAATCTGCTGACATTTTGAATTGGAAATTGAAAGTTGGTGAAAGCGAAGGAAGAAGTGAATCTGTGAAAGACAAAGTTAATAAATTCCTGGCAGTTGAAATATAAGTAATAAAATAGGATGGGATGTGTAGTGCTGGGCTCATTTGTTTGTCGTTGTGTTGGGAGTGAAATCCGGGAAATCCCTCTCCTTTTCTCCTCCGGTGCTGGATACAGAGCATAGGACTCACCAAGAGAGCGGAGAATGTCTCATGATGGCCCATTGGATGTAGGAGCTCATGTGAAATTAGGATGGAAACCCGGGAAGCTCCATGGATACCCGGTCGGGAGTTGAAAGGGTTTGTGATAATATGGTGTGTGATAGTGTGAGGAGGGAAAGGCAAGTGAGAGGCCAGCATTCTGTCGCTCTCCCTTTGCATGCACACACTTCCGACTTGACTGCACTTGGCTTCAGCTGAGCTATTGATTTATTTCGGGGTGCTTTATTAAAATATTTTGATAAATAATGAAGCTGGAGGCATCCTTAGCTGGGCCCAGCCTCGGCTCCTTCGGTTTCAAATCAAGCCAGTTCTCAACTCCCTTCCCGATCAAACAGACTTGTGTGCCACGGACAGAGAACTATTTGTTCGACTTGTTTCACTTTCATGCTCATCTCCTCACGCTCCTTCGTTTAATGAGATGGCTTATCTTTTTTAATTTTAAATTTCCCAATCCTTCAATTGCTCGCTCCGTTGGAATGAGTTTGGATTTGAAAGTGCGCGTTTAATGGACGGTGGGATGTTGTCTAGAGAAGGATTTTTGGCGGGGCGTACTAAGTAAAAGCAGACCACGAAAACACAGGCGAAGGAGGAATATTGTTGGCCGTAATGGAGAATATGAAACACCACGAAGAGTGAAGGAAGTAATCCAGAATAAGCGCATCAAACTTTCCCAGAATGTCTGTTTAAAAAAACAAGTCGGATTTTTATTTCATCGTATCACTCCCTGGAGATATAATTGTTTTCGCAATTTTTTCGCCCTACAAAGCAGAGGAAATGAAGAAGGCATGAGAATTATCCATTTAAATCCGTGTACCTTCCTCTATCCCTGTATCCTGAGTGCATTGGGCATAGACGTAGTTTTGTTTTTAATTTCAAGCCACTTTGGCCCAAACTCGACTACAGGGGAAGAGAGAGCAGTGTATTTGGTAATGCAGTGTAGCTACGAATTACGGGGAAGGAGAGAGAAAGAGAGAGAGCGGAATATGTCCCATGTGCGACCATACAGAGAAGGTGAAGTGCCTGTACGAGGAATAAGAGGAAAGTAAAGAGAAAGTATTAGTTTTTTTGTGTCTGCTCTAACTTTCCCCTGGGCTCTCTGCATATAATATGACTTTTTTTTAGCTTCTCTGAGTTGTAACCCTTATTTACTCAGCCCTTGATTTAACCTCGAAATCAACGTAGAACATCCCATGTCCTGGGGAGTAAATATTCCGGAACATTACAAGCCACTGTGCATACCTAATATCACATTACAAACAATGTGAAGTGCTTCGCTGGTTTCATCTCATCTCCAACATTCTTTTCTCTTTTTTCCCTTTCATATTCCCTTCCACGCCCTCCACTATCTCCTCTTATTTCACGGCACTCTACCTCCATGCATTACATTTAAATTCATAAATTACAATTAGTATAAAATGTAGCATAACTTGATTTTAGTGTTGCTATAATTAGCTCTCTCCATGTATTTCCATTGGCCCTGCCTCTGACGCAAGAAACAATAAAGGTGGTAAATATGGAGATGGAATTAGAGATATAGAGGAGATGGGTCGGTTCGGTTTGGTTTGGTTGGCTTGGCTTGGGTTTGGTTTATGGCGACCGACCACCACCGGGGCCGGGAAACCAGTCACCAGTAATGCATTATACAATGTTCAATGTAGACAGAGTTGGTTTACCGATGGAAGACCGAACCATTCCCTGTAATATTTAATCGGGAATTCCAATTCTGGCTCGCATGTAAGTAATAAGCGCATGTTTTATTTTCCTTGCTTTCTCCTCACTTTCCCTCAGCGGTCCTCCGGTTACTTTGGATGGGAATGCGTGCATAGCTACTTTCATCAGCCTCCCATTTTCCCTTCCATGAACTGCACTCCGATAATAATTGTAGGCGGGAATTCCTCGTCTCTTGCCATCTCGGGTATGTGCATGGACGAGATGGAGAATGAAAGTGTGTGGCGAGAGTGTGTGTGTGCTGGCCTCTAATTCAATTCCATCCACATACCTATAGTTACTTACTTTGACTTTGCAATTTCGTGGAAGATCCACATTTGGGATGCTCCATCCTTCCAGGGTAATTATATACATGTCGGAGGGATATTACTTGAAATATATGAGTGTCGAATGCCAGGGTTTCCCGACCAAAACAAGAACAACAAAAGCAACAAATGCTACAAGGTTGGGCTGGCTTGGCAGTAAAGTTGGAATTCTGGCTACTTTGGAACTCCTGTGTCCATGCATACGTGGATGTATAGGCATGGCGGTGGTAATGGCGGACTGCGGATGTAATTGGAGGAAGGAACGAGATCCGTAGACTGGGAGTTAGTTGATTAACCTACGTACGTGTGGCTTGGTAGAAATGAAATGGAATTGCTCCCGCGTACTACACACCACTCAATAATGGAGAGAGAGAAAGCAGGGCCTGGTAGAAATTAATGTTGGTTTGCATGGGAAATTATGAATTAATGGGAGGTGCAGAGCGTACATGCACACTTAGTGGATGAGTAGTTGTGGATTTGAAACGGGAGGCTCCCAGTTGCTCCTTGCGGTCTTGGATCTCAAATCTTCCTCGGCGTCTGTCTCCGGCCTCGCTGCCTCCCTCTGCCCCGGACACCACTCTCCTAGTGCATGTAACGCAAAGAGAGAAAGTAAAAGGAGAAAGTAATAGAAAGCAAGAGTAACTCTAGCTTCTCAGTTCCTTTCAAGGATCAAAGTTTCACAAGTGGAGGTACGACTGGGAAAATGAGAGAGTGAAATAGAAGTGCGAGTAATAAGAGATCCAACCTTAAACTCAAGAGCAAAGAACAGAACATGGACGGCCAACCCCAATGAGCCATCCAAAAATTAATAGAACTCACACATTTCCAATCCATTCACACATGATTGCTGAAGCAGTAGCTATGCTCACTCCACAGCTCGGTAAGGCTTTCACCCTAAAACGTAGTACAACGGAAAGAAACTGATCCCATAGACGTCTATCTATCAGCATTACTTTAAACTTGGCGTACGCCAAACAGGATCAAACATGGCATTAACATTGTCCAAATTACGATCCCAAATAGTACGGCTAGTACTGACATATCTGTACCAATTGGTTTGGATGTCGACTTGGATGTTACTTTGTCAAAAGCTGAAGATGAATTAAATTAGTTAACTGTACTTGGCTGACTGGATAATAGTAGAAGGTCCTAACATCAGCCAAGTAATATTATTTTAACAAATAATCGGATGTTGCAAGTAAATGATTAAGAAGAATTCATGAAAACGAATGGAAGGGTTAAATTGTTACAACAATGCAGATTGAAGGTTTATGAGTTTTGGCCAAGCCAGAAAATAAAGTACACTACAGAGCGGCTGGGATAGGGAATGACATTAGATAATATAATAATTATTAAAAAATTAAAAGTTTGAAGAGTTTAGATATTGTTGGTAATCGTGTGATGAAAGGTGGAGTAAAATGGAGGCTAAACCACGAAATGCGAGCATGGTTTTTATGATAAGAGTGAATCTCTCCATTGAAGTGGGCCACTTGAAAATGGAAATGGAATAAACTGGCCAGGCTACAGTAGCAAGGGAGTGACTGTAGAGTTGCTATTGGCATCCCTGAGTTCCTTGAATAATGCACGACTGTGTGCTTGGCTGTCTCCTCGGATATGAATATGTAATGGGACATTCCATCATTGTCATTTGTCTCAATAAAATCCAGAGACGCTTCCAGATTGAAACTTTATGAAAGGAGCACATTTGGATGAAAGAATAAAAAGAAAGGGAACTGAGGACGTGAGTTATCTGTCAGAATAAAATATTGACGAGGGAAGGTAAAGTCTGCACGTCCTTTCTCCACCCATCCGACATTTCTCCGAATCAAAGAACAACTTTGTATCTCCTGTCTTGACTGGGCCATTTTTCCACATTTTTTATTTCCATCCTTCGTCCTGGCCCCTATTTTGTCATAGTCATACTCTCGGAGCACAAAGCAGTGACGTTTCAACCTTTGCAAGGGACGCACAACTCTTTGAGTAGTTATTATAGCGAGAGATGGTAGTTACAGGAGTAGTTGGCGTATTTCCTCTCACACCATCTTCACTGAGTCTTTGAAAAACGGAGGACTTGGATTGCTATTAAAAGTAATGGCTTGTGCATGCAGACAGCCCACTACTAACCCTCACACCACACAATCCCAATCCAAAGCCGAGCCTGGTTTGAGAAACAAAACGAAGATCCCAACGGTTTCTTGGGCAGGACGAGAGAGTATGTAGATGCACTGCACCCTTCTCCTCCTCGGATACGTGGATACAGGGGAAAGTATAGAAAATATAGTTCTGGTGAAAGTGACTCCAGGAACATGCCTCTGTTTCTCTTATTAAAGCTATAAATTCGTTGAGAGAAGACATAACATTTAGAAAGGACTCCTCGAAAATGTGGGCTGCCTCAAAAATCATTCGGTTTTTTCGGCTCTCCACACTTTTATTTCGTCTTTTATTGGAACCATTCGCAACCCATTTCTTCCTTCACTAGAGATTTTTAATAAAGATTTCCGTCCTCCACTCTCCTCTCCTCTCCTCCGTCCGATCTCCACTGGATTTCTTCCGTCGCTTTCTGGCTTATTATTTCCACTCGCTCCCATGCACTACTGCTCTGTACTTCCATCACCAAAGGGAAAGCCATGCCTAAGTAGAATAAAAGTGGCTCCCATGCTGTTGACTCTGTCTCTGTCCCATCCCATCGTCTTGACGATGAGCGTAAAAGTTGCTTTCCCTTTTTTACACCCTTATCCTTATTTTGATTGTGTTTCACTGCCTCCTTCTCCTTCCCCAGAGTCACCATCACAATTCACAACTCAAAGGCCCATATCACTTTAGCCAGTCATCAGCCTCAACTACAGCATCCAGACACACTCGCCCTCCTCTCGCCCCAAACTTCTACAAGACTTACTCAAGCCCATCGATTTATTCCAGTCGCCGTCCATGCTATCGCATCAAATGATTATTCAAAGCACTGTCACTCGTTCTAAATGTGAGAGAACGCTGTAAGGGACGATTAATTACGTGCGAGAATTAAAGAGAAAGTGTTTCGGGTAATTTATGGATTATTTTAGAGAGTATCTCCGGTGGTAATCCCTCCTGAGGAGATGGTTTGAGGGCGAAGGAATTGTGAGAGAAAGGGAGGAGACCTCATTGACACGACAGGAAATAATGGATAAAAAATGAAAGTGGCAGAGGAGAAAGTAAGGCAGGTTTCCAACAAAATCACAGCTGCTTGTTCCGTCCAGGTGACGCAAGTGTGGAAAATACTTTGAAGACTACATATTCCATAATAAGCTGCATTTGCCCTGTAGACCGTAACATGTATCGCGAGTGTAAATTCTTTCCTAACTCTGGCTTACACACATTTTAGGTCGGCCTTGGAGTTATTAATTTTGTGTTAGAAGGAGCGGAAATTAATTAGCTGATCCGCTGGAAGAATCGTCTCGTTAGAGCAAACCCAAGTCGAGTGGGAAGTTTGTTTAATAATGAGAGAACAGGCGGTAAATAAGGTCATTTCTTCCTCCGACAATTTATTCCACGACTTTCTCAACTTTCACCCGTGCAAAGAGCCATAAGGCTCAGACGTCCAATTGACAGCTTTGGTTAGACTTGGTCTCGTGCCGATGTCGCTTGGCGTGGGCGGCGGCTGAAGGCGACACGTACACTCACACTTTCCGGCCAGGAAAGAACGCTTCAGCTCAGACTAGCAAAGAGGAAAAAGAGGAAAGGAGGAAAAAGAGGAAAGGAGGAAAAGGAGGAAAAGGAGGAAAGAGGGGCTGCGGAGCTAAAATAAAAGTGGAACCGTTCCTGGCACTTACTGCCAAATGCTGCCGACTCTAATTTTTATTCCGTCTTCCTCTCCACTTTACATTTTGCTCACAAGAGGAGAATTCAGTGGGAACCCGACTGAGCGAGTCTCCATCCATGATCATGTACATCCCTATAGGAGCACGTCCATGTTCCGGAGTCTGTCCTGCAGTAGCTAGTTATAGGATTTGTAAGTTGTGAAATGCCGTGATAAATATGTGGAGTGACGTGGGAGCAAGGGAGGGCGGAATGTAGTGCGAGATGGCGAGAAAGTGTGTAACGGTTGATTCTTTATATTCTGAAATAAAGAATGTTCTCTGACAAATGATTCATATTCTCCAACGAGCCCATTTCTAACCCCCGTAACTTTTTGGTGAACCAAGTCTTGGTCTGTTGCGAGACCGAAACTCGGGCAAGTGGTACACATTTGTTTTTTACTATTATTTCATCTCCATCCTTTCCAGCCACCACCAAGTCAGCCTCGCCTTCTCTTCCCCTCGCACCCTTCCCTCCCTCCCTCCCTCCACACTTTTATTCCTATTGATGTTCATTTTTTCAGTTCCTATTAATCCTTTGGACATAACATTAAAATTACTTTCTCATTAAAGTCTGAGGCTTGAGACTGGTGCTGCTTCTAAGGAGAGCATTGAAAAGTTTGTCTGGTGAAAGGAGGAAAGTTAGACTGGGCTGAGAGTGGGGCGTGAGAGTGGCGAGGGGACAAGTTGAAATGGGTAACAGCAGTTGGAATGAAAGATGATGGAGAGCATGCGGCATATAACTTTCACTAGACCAGTCCGACCACAGCTGATGACTTGGAATATAAGTGCTGCAGCCAACTCGGCTATACCTATATCCCCCATCAACTCTTTCCATGCGTCCTTTGTCAAGTCTTTGATCATGTGGGAGTTGAAATGGTGGATGTGGATGCTCAAAAGATTCCTTGTCATTGTCATGTTTGCCGTCTCTTTAACGTCGATTCCCATAATATAAAGTCCCTCGCCGTCTGCACTCACTTCACTTAGTCTCCGACGCTATGACCTCCTCCCTGGCATCTGGCTCGCAGTAAGTTGTGAATTTGATATATGGCTCCGTATTAAGATGTTCCCTGTATGTAAATAATCCAGGAGCAAGGAGAGAGAGAGGGACGGCGAGGGAGAAGGAAGGCGCAGTGGATTATTAGATCAGTGGATGTGAGATGACACGATACGCCCTTCCTGCACGTTCCACGGAATATCAAAGGAAGTGATCCACATGTGCTCCATGCAGAGAAAGCGGAGAAAGCGGAGAAAGCGGAG
>JAQFZC010006943.1:0-11834 GCA_034695205.1 Dicyrtoma fusca | reverse complement strand
CCATCTGACCCACAAATTAACACAATTACTTTCCCCGCCATCTGACCCACAAATTAACACAATTACTTTCCCCGCCATCTGACCCACAAATTAACACAATTACTTTCCCCGCCACACCCTTTCCAGTCGACCAATGCCTTTTCCTCCATTAAGCTTCATGCAAAACAACGTAAAATTCAAATTAAATCAAACAAATAATAAGAAATAGCTTCCTAATGACCCTTCATTATTCACCTTTGCTTACAAACCCTCTGCAAAATGCTCAGTTTACAATCGCCACCATTATTAATAAAATATTCCAATTATTTTGCTACATCTGCATACAAATACCGCCAAACTTGTAAGTAATCTCATCTGGGCTTTTCTGTTGTGCTTGAGCTTGAAATTGGGAAGGGAAAGTGTGAATTGGGAGCGTCAAGTGTGTTAAGGAAGCCATCGTAGCAACTGGCTGGATGGTCGCAAATGTCGCAATACAGCCCTGAGAGCCCTGCATCTGTAATTTGTGTAATTTTGCTTACGTTGCCGCGTTGTTGTTGTTTGAGAAGATCGTCGTAGTCTGTGACGACGAGAGCTTCTGCGGTCACCCCCTCCGCCGACGTCCCTGCCGACAGTCCCATCCCCAGAAATGTTATGTCCTTCTTGACCGGGGTGAGCAGTCTGAGCCTCTCCACCCCTCTGCACACAAGTACACACGGATCAATTCAAAAGCTCAAACTTAATCGTCCACGCCCTCAAACCAACACATCATGCTTAACGAACAAATTCATTTATTTCTCCAACAAACTGGCTATTCGCTCTTTGCTGTCACAGCCGTAAAATTCTAAATTCTGGGTGCATTGTCAACCCTCAGGGAGAATTATTCGAGTCTCTTTGACAAATGGTACTTTTACAAGTGGTACCAAACAATTTTACCCAAAATACGGTTAGTTTTAGCTCCCGACCAAGAAGGAATTTATTGACGTTAGAAAAATATGGAATATTCACTAATTTAGCTTGTGGGAATATTCCCTTTGGAAAGCAAAATACATTTAGGGATTTTTAGGAATTCAGAGGGAAAATTGGAATGTTGGAATTTTAATAAATTATGTTTCCTGACTAAACAAAAGCTTGGTGAGAGTTTAGTTGTGGAAAACAATTTTGGTGGTTACTTAATGAGCAATAACGAATAAAATGTAAGCTTTTTGGCGGACATAACAACTGGGGGAATGATGACAGGAAAGATTATTCTGAATCTCCTCTAGACTTGGAAAAGCTAAAATTCTCAAAATTCCAGGCAAACCGCCAGTTTATTTTGTGGACTCGACTGTATGGCAGGATTATGTTTGGGAATTTGGATTTAATCTTGGGATTTGTTTGAAAAATGGTTTTTAATGCCCCGGGGAAAGGTGAAAATGGTAATTTTTCCATCCCTACAAAACGTGTGAGAGGGCGATGGTTGGAGATGAGGAGATAAGGACTGGATTAAAAATTGGAACAAAATGGAAAAAATGGAAAAAATGGAAAAAAAATGGAACCTTGTCCAGGCAGGGACGGTGACTCGTTCCGAGCGTCGGTTGACGAGCCCAGTGTCGTTGAGGATTTTATCGATGTAATCGATGGCGTCTTCGAGATTGGTGGTGCCCGTCATGCGCGATCCGAATGTGTCCACGAAGGCGGCAATTTCTTCGTAGGTTTTGTTTTTGAAATTCCCGCTTGTGGCGACGGACACGATGCGCTTGATTCTATCCTCGTAATCCGAGTTCCTGAGTTCCTGGACGGAGGCGAAGGCGGAGCAGTTGGCCGCCTCCAGCGTCCGCGACGCGTCCTCGATCCCCTTCTCCTTCAGATATCTGCCCACACAAAGCAACCTCAGAAGACACGTAGTTAATTGCAAATAAATCTGGGACAGAAAGTTTTGAGTACCCGAACAGATCCGCCGTGGTTCGGATGCTGAGGATCTTCTGGGGAGAAGTGTCATCCTCGTCCGGGTCCTCGGTCCTCCCCTCATTCACTTGCTTGGCAACTCCAGCGCTGGTTCTCGCAAATGCCCAGTCTGAAGCTATAATAACAATTATCGGGAGAAGCGAGGGAAGTAGTGGAGCCATGTTCAAATGGAAATGAAAGACACGAAGCCAATTGCCATCATTTTTATGTGCACTGAGCCAGAGCAATTAGAGCAAGTAAGTGCATTGCATTTTATTACTTTCGGCTGCAGTGACGAGTGAGTGGCGTAGCCAGCTGTGGGCCGGCGTCGCCGTCACCACTACAACACTGTAACTGGCAATGCGCAATTGGCACTCAAGTCAGTCCACTGAAATGCGTAGAAGCAGCAAACATTTTAAAATTCTCTCCAAATGGCGGATTGGCGGAAAATGCGATGGAGAGCAAGCCTGTCTTTACGATCGACTCTCATCCGCAGAAGCCACTTGTCCCGTTCTGCTCTTCTGCTCTTAAGTGTCAGTTGAGGATGTGTCAGTCTTGTCCCAAAGTGAGTCATGGGGCGGCGGTTAAGACGTGACAAGTGGAGTCTTGAAAAGTCGTTGTCGAGATTAAAACAATGGGCGCGTACTTTCGCGTCATTTCTCAGCTTAATTACTTTATTTCATTGTCTTGTTGAGTGGTTCATTGCGATTTGCGACTTTTTATTGACATTTTATTCTTTCCGCACATTCCATACAGCAGCTAACGCAAATTATAGCTTAACTGCCCACTAGTTTCTAAGCTGTTAAAAAAGATTGGAGATGATTTTAATGAGCAATAGTGTTCAAGGAAAATGAAATAAAAGTGGGCATCGGCAGGGCAATTGGAGTCTTGCCTTGTTGTGGCCTGCAAGGTGCCTTGAGTGAAGGAACATGACCAAAGTCCATGTCCCCATGTCCAACTGCTACTCATCACACAAATGCACTATCCGGAGGCTTTAATCTTTTCGCAAATTATTTCTCTTCATTTAATGTAAAGACTAGTTTAATCTTGACCAAGATCTTATGCTAGAAGCTTTCATGTAGACGAAAATACGCAAAAGGTGTGCTCTTTTACAACTTTCCCTGCGTCTTTCAATGAAAAAGGTCTAAATTGTCTCCTGATGTCCTGATGCGGATTAAAAAAGACTGGAGATGGAAATTGGGACAGAAGAGAGTAAGAGAGTTAACGGGAAAGAATATTTCCAAAATACTATAGCAAATTAACAGAAACGCCAGGGAAAATAAACTTGTTTTCATAACAGCCTCGAAGACAAAGTTGAAAAAAATGAGTAAAAATGTATGCGAAGCAATTCACTGCTTATTATTCAGATGAGAATGCATTAATTAATTATTTAAAAATAAAAAAATAATTACAAAGACTGATGGCATTATAATACAAATACGAGTGGAGAATGTGCACAAGTAGAACTTAGTAAGTAGATGGTGCAGGGCAGAAGTGGGAGAACTAGCTTGCTGGCAATGCTGTCAGTTGCTGTTTTGTGTGTCGAGAAAAGGAGAAGAAGGAAAGTCCAGTGAGAGTAGCCAGTTTGGGATTCTCGGGATTGAATTAAAATTCATTCTGTGGTTGAATACAGCCTGATCGCATCTGTTGATCTTGTTTGTGTGGTCCGAGTTTGTTCTTGGTGTTTAGAGGGGTGCGGTGGTGACAGATCTGGTAATCTTGAAGAAGAGGAAACGGACATGAGGCTGGACTGAGGCGAGGCGGCCACTGCGAGTGAAGATGCGTTTTGGCTCGTTCATCTCTTTGCGTTGATTGCAGAGATCGTTGAGATCGTTGAGATCGTTGACATTTTGACCTTTTGACATGGCGTGCTGCTACGAGCAGGTGTGCGTGTCGCACGGGACGGACTGCTGCTGCGTCTGCTGCATGGGACGCCCGCAGCGCCCCGCGCCCTCCATGCTCTTCCGACAGGGCATCCGCGTCCAAACCAAGGACACCGCCAAATCACCCGCCAATTTCAAGTCCTCGCGCTACACTTCGCCCAACCAACAAAAAACATTCCAACCCAAGCGCCCCCGCAACCTCCATCTGGTCAGTCTCAATCCATCCATTTTCAACTTTATCCAAAGTTAGCCATTATTAGCCAGTTTGTGCTGACCCGATTCTTGAGGTTTCGGTTTAGGTTTAGGGAGAAAACGGCCGTTTAATTCCATGTATGCGGTGACCCTAATCTTAAACCGAAACCTTAAGTACCGGGTCAACACAAACTCGCTATTATTTCCATTTTATCATTTGGACGTTTAAGCCATTCAACTAAATCCCTCAAACTCATCATCGATCATCCCTAAGGGACGCCATACGAACACTTTTGCACCCTTCCACGGGAACCCATCTCAAACGCATCATTGTGCTCTCTTTGGACGCATCATTTGTTTGGCAATATCACCAAATCTTGGTGTCCTTCCCAAGCACTTCTAATGCGCTCATGAATCATTGTCAATGATTTTTCCCTTGTGGTGGAGTTTGAAAGTGCGGAAACCCCAGCTACTGGCCCAGCTCCATTATTTTTCACAAACTAAAATCCACAAACGCTTAAAATTCTAAAATGGCCAAATGTCGTTTTCGAAAATGGAAACTATTTTGTAGCCCAAACTTGATGTAAAGGGTAGGTTTTAAGTATTAATTTTTCAACACAACAAGACGCCAGTAAATGTTTGGAAAGCTTCCAAACACTATATCAACAAAACAATATACTTGTCGTCTTTTAAGATGCACAATGAGATGAATTGATAGATCCAATTTAAATTCAAACAAAGGCATTCATGGATTTACTATAGGATGTCTCATCTGGGTTCCTCCTTTTGCATCTTAAACGACGGTATTTTGTCAGCAAAGAGGATATAATTGTTGTACCAAACTACAAATGTGTTGTCTCAAGTTGCCTTTGGACAATTTAGTTGGAATTAATGGTCGAAATGGTCCAACATAACCGGAAAAGCTACTGGCAAAAAAGCATCTCTTTTTTGCTTAATTTTTTAAAAAGACCTGTTTTCGTATTAATAAGTTGTAAAATATTGATTATTAATGATTATCGTAGTTCTCCAATCATAAACACTTGGGAATAAATAAAATATCAACTACAAGTATGCCAGTAATAAAACTTATATAATATGCCAATAAAACATAAAATTATAACCTTCAACCCAGACATCAATACAGCAACAAAATAGATGATCTTGGCGCTAAAGGAAGAATAATAACATCATTAGCATTAATTTAAAATAATAAACAAGATCTGATTATCTATATAATAATTAATCCTCGTTTAACATAAACTTTTTTGCGCCTATTTCTAGCAGATTTTTGGAGTGGTTTGTGGCTGCTCAGGTTTTTGAGGCGCAGTGAAACCTGTGAAATATCACAAATATGTTTTGAAAAGATCATTTTTATGAAGGCTCTTTTACTCTAATGATTTAATTAATATAATAATAATAGTAATTTATTTTATTTTGTCGATTTGGCCTTAGCCCATACAACTTGATTTAATTAATATGTTGCTACAATATGCAATACAAGAAAATGTCAAGGCTAAAACATATAAAAATCAATTAGCTATAAAAGCCCTTCTCCACAAGGGAAATTTAATGTCAATATTAGCCTTTTTATTAAAGAACTAAGCCACAACTTAATGCTAATCTTTGTTGCTAAAAAACAAGGAAAAATGTGAACAGCGGTTCACTATTGCTAACATGTTTAAGGCAAAATGAGTAATTTATAATGCTGGAAAAACGATTTTCATAATACGGATCACGGATTTATTATTTAATTATATAATAACTGAAAATATTTGCAACTAAAAGAATGTAAAATGGGAGCGAGTGGTTGTGTGGTGAAAATGATAAAATGAGGAAGCAGTTTGGTATTAATGATTCTAATGAGTGAATGCTTGGAGCGAATAATAATGAAAGATGACGTGTCGCAGCCGCCGTCTGACAAGTGGACTCTGGGCGTCCATGGACCTGCGCACGACAACTCCAGTCACAGCGCGAGCATCCCGTCGCTGAAAGTGACGCAGGACGCGGTCGGCCCCTACATCAGCAGCCACAGCAACCTCAAGATTCACGACCAGCGCCTCGTGCGCGACGAGTAACCAAATTATTCATGCCTAATAAATTCTCCCATCAAACTAATGGCAGACTAACGAGATTAATGCGCCATTAATTAATGAACTTGCTTGCTTGCAGTCTGTGGATGGCGGACTCGCGTTACTACGACGTCAACCGAGGCCCGATCCTGACGGTGCAGGGGCGCGAGGCGCAGTGGGTTCTCACCTACAAAGAGTTTCTCGTCCTCAACGCCCGCGGCGAGCCCACCGAGGCCAAGTACGACGATTACTCCCAATTCTACCCCCACGTCGAGGACCTCTTCATCCAAGACGAAATCCCGCCCTTCGCCGCCACCTCGCGTACGAATTCGTTTATTTATTTACTCTATTCTCTCCACTGCACTTTGGACCATTTCATCCCCATTCACACCTTAGCCCTCACACTTAGCTTTCACATCAACCTCCAAAGAGCCGCACTGTAGCCCCTGGCCACGTAATACGTCTCCCTCTACAACAAGTGTCCCAATTTCAGAAACGTCTGAGGACTTGGACGGACTTGAGGGAGTCAAAAGCATATCCACGTGCTAGACTCCCACAGTTTTTCCGACTTTCAAAAAGCACGCCCTAGACTTTTAAAGATGAAAACAAGTGCAGAAGTAAAATAAAGAGGTTTGGGAGAAGGGGGCAGATTCCTTTAGTTTTTCCATAGTGTGTAGATATAAGACTATCTACAGACTGGTTTTTCTGGTTTTTCATGTCTCCAATACATGGAGACATGTATTGGAGTGGAATGGAGAGGACGAGAGAGGCTTGGAGGGAATTGAGAAAGGGACTGAAATGATCCAAAATGGAATAAAAAGTGAATAGACGTTGTTTGAGTGCAGGGTGCAAGCAGGTGAAGGAGATGCGTCTGAGGAACGAGGGCACGACGGCCATTCGCTATCAACTCCTCCGCTTCCCGCCCACCAGAGCCATGCGCAAAATTCTAGGTTTCTCTTTAATTATAAAATTACTATAATATCACTTTATCATCATCTCAATCATGTCATGCATCTGATAATTCCAAGGAAAGCTTTCCTTCTCCCTAAACTCTAGGACGACCCGGAAGCGTTGTAAACCTTGAGAAATTTCAGCCCCCCTCCGAGGAAAACTTCTTTTGGAAAGACACTTCCTTGGAATTTCATTTCAGAGAATTGCCGGGCGTCATTCTCCCTGGTCAAGCCATCACGGTAATTAAATATCACTGAGGACCTCTGAATAATTCATTTTAATCATTCCTTCCAAGGAACCCACAAGTATAAAACCAATATAGCTTAAAGGCTGGAAATATATGGGTGGGCAGGGCAGACCCAGGCTTGAAAACATATTATTATTGTAGCCTGGTTCTGTCATAATTTATTGAGTGTCGCTGTTTTAATGAGAAGGGCGCATTTCCGTAGATTGCAAGAGCAACGAGAGAGGGATCGAAAATAAACTAAATACGAACATGCTTGCAGTAACAATGAGCGTATAAATGAGCACTGTGTGGTTTTTAGTTTTGCGTATGCTTAGCAGATTAGTCGGGTGAAACGAGCTCATGTGCTTTTGTTGCTTTGAAGTTGCCGATAATCTTTCGGCCTCGGAAGCCAGGCTACTTCCACGAGAAGATCTTCCTCCTCACGCACCCGCGTCTCACGGACGACGAAGATCGCGTGTACGCCCTCAAGTTGAGCGGGATTTGCATGGAGCCAGAGTGCCAACTCCCCTCGCAGCCCCCCAAGCCAAGCAGTCCCATGGTCAGACAGAGATTAGAGCCAAAATAAAAGTTTTGTAATTCCAATCATCTTCTCCACTCAGAGTGCACTCTGCTCTTCCTTTCACTTTTGCAGTTTGCAGGCGGGATTCCGCTCAACGCCCAGCAACTCGCCCACAGAATCAAGTCCCAGACGCTCGACCACGAAGCCACGGACATTTTGAACGCAGTGCTGGACAACGTCCTCTACGACTTCCACATGCCCAAGAGCACCATGGCCCTGGGGTGACCGCCAAATCCCATCTCTACCATTTCAACCAATGCATTTTAATATTTATATGCATTTTTTATTTTAATCCTCACCTAACCACTCCTTTACATCTAGGAAAATAACCGTCGAGAAGATCTTCTACACGCACAACAAGGGTCTGCAATACCACTTCGGAGTGGCCGAGAGCTGTCTGGAGACCATGCGCCACCTCGTCACGTCCCTCGTCCCCAAGAGCCAAATCATGGACACCGAGAAAGTCTGTTCGCTATCCATCAAGGTTAGTTCCAGCATTGAGCACATCCTTAACTAGTTAATTTTACACACGTCAGCAGCCTGTGTAAAAGCTCCCCCAGAATCCCTTTTACCACCGATGGCCAGGAGAAGAGTTTTCACTTGAGCCGATCAATGGACGTAGAGGAAGACATCTCCGCAGCACAGACCATTTGCTCCTGCACAACTTGTAAAGTAAAAGGGAGTTTTCCAGTCTGCATGGAGTGCGTACACTGCCGAATTAAAGCCAGATGCATTATTCATTTGAGTTGTGCTTGATTCGCGTAAATGCGTTGGTAAAGTGCCTTGATACTTGTGTGGTTGACAGGAGCTGTACGGGGAGGTGCTTCGGGAGCCGCCGCAGACCGAGTTTTTCTGGACGAACTTCAAGGGGCGCGAGACGGAGGCGCGGCTGGAGAAGCTGTCGCGGGAGACGCAGAGCCTACTGCGCCCGCGCGCCTTCCACTCGCCCACCGTCGACAGCCGCATCTACTCCGCCTGCTACACCACCCTCGTCGGCATCGTCTACGAAATCGTGGCCCGCATCGCCAACATCGACTCCTACGGCAACCACGACCTCGACCAAGTCCTCCGACACGAAATCAGGGAGCGACTCCTCAACCACAAGCGACGATTGGCCCACAAGAGCAGAAGCACCGGAGGCGTGAGCTTCAACCCCGACACCCAAACCGACCCCGCCTCCAACGCCACCTCCCAACGCCCCTCCCAAGGCCACCCCTCCACCCCCAACCTCACCAACCCAACCACGCCCCTTCAACAAGACATCCACGCCCTCGGCATCCTCCTCAACAAAGTACGTACTCTCACTATTCTACCATCTTCCCCATCCAACCCAACATCTTCTGATCCCAAAAACAAACTCTTTTACACCCCGACACATCCAACTCCAGCCCTCCTTCCATTCCCAACCCAATTCTTTGTCCAATCTTCCTCTTTTCACGCTCACCCTATATGCTGGACCCTACTCATCTGAGCCACAGAGAGGGAGTACAAAGTCACTTTCATTTTCCAATTCCAAAAACCAATTCCTGATATTTTTAAAAGAGGGAAACGTCGTCGGACCAATTTTATTTACCACCATTGCGCACCTCCATGCTTTTGCTTGGCTAGATTCGAGCTATCAAGTAAAAAGTACTTTCTTGTAATTAAGCCCTACTTTTGCCATTGCCACAGGGAAATATTTCACGCGTGCAGAGCACATTTGGGCTGCTTGAGGGAATTTTGGTAGATTTCAATACTCCGGGCGTTAAAACACACCAAATATCCCTGCGCATTATTGGAAAAATACATTTTTAGCTCCAAAGGGTTTTAAAATTGAGTCTAAACGAGTAACTGTAGCTCCTGGACGCGTATTGGCGAGCATACCCACGAGTTTGGTCATTACAGAGTGATTGGGCAAAGCAGAGGATTTGGCGCAAGTAAAAGTCAAGGAAAGAGTGCGTGGAGGAAAAATGAAGTTTGAGGGAGAAATGTTGCTAGTCCAGCAACTTGAGCAAACTTTCTTTGGCTTGTTGGGGTTGGGATCGTTAGTCAGTGATTTGCTTGGCTATGAATGTTATGCTCTTTGATTTTGTTCGTAGTGTGGAGCGTGATTGGTAAGGTGTCTGTGTTTTGTGTGGTTGCAGAGCGACGAGGAGGAGGCGGGGTCGTCGTCGGAGGAGGGGGAAGAGGAGGAGGATGAGGAGGAGGAGGAGGAGGAGGAGGAGGAGGAAAAGGAGGAGGAGGACGAGGACGAGGACGAGGAGGAGGAAGAGTGGGGAGGAGGGGTGGGGGACGCGGGGGCTCGGAGGGTGTTGGGGTGGGAGTCGGGGTGGAAGCAGGTGGGGGAGTCGACGGTGACGGATGCGGAGGTGGAGGAGGAGCTGGTGGCGCTCAAGCTGAGGAAGGAGAGTCAGGAGAAGCGCGTGCTGTTCGAGACGCTCTTCGGATGCGGCGTGGAGCGCATGATGAGCGTCGTCGACTCCTTCAAAGCCATGTACGACTACAAACACTCGGACGCCATCAAGTCCTGCCAACCCCAAGTTTGCACCGAGATTTGACCTCCGACCTCATCTCATCCGAACCAAGATTGATCTTTACCCCACGTCCGCACCGAGATTTGACCTCCGACCTCATCTCATCCGAACCAAGAGTAACTTTTGCCCTAATTTCATTCTCCAGTTACACTAAACTTAGTGTAGCACGTTGTACATGCCTTTTGTATTCACTAAGTACTTTTCATTACTGCGGTTACGGGGCATTAATTACTAGTACATTAATTAACGTAGCCTAAATGTATTGGTTTTAAAAGCAAACCCATCGCAAATAAAAGCAATTCTTTAGTTCTTCAAGGCACGAGTTTCTTTATTGCCATTCTTCAAGCAACAAAGCACCCTGCCATGCGTTCAATACTACTAATAAGAAATAATCAATGAGTCTAATAAATGTTTCGTTAAAACGTTATTTTTGAATACTTGTAAGCGTGGACGTTTTTGGTCAGTAGTGTGGAAGGTATGTATATGTATTCTACTATAATTCGGGTTTGCAGTCCTTGCAGTGTTGTTACTATTGTTGCCTCAAAAAAATTAAATTAGCTTCTGGCCATAGCCTTCTGGCCGGAGCGTAGGGGCTATGATACTTACACATAATGTTTAAATTCGATAACAATATGTTGGGTTAAGAGGCAAGAGAAGTTCGTGGATATTTCCATCCTATGTCAGCGTATGCTTTGGGTATGAACAGCTGAGCTTTTAAAAGTTGGTGGATTTAATTTTTGGATGTTTCCCACTTTGCCTGTTAACGGACGATATTAAGCCTCATCATAAGGTCTTTTAGGGGTTGTGCTTGACCCCATACTACTTTCACCATCACTTTATTCTCATGACTCTCGACCGACGCGATACGTGCTTGTCCCCTGGACACTTGACCCCCATGACACGTGACTGCAGTGTTTCTTGTACAAAAGCCCTAATTTTGTTTCTTCTGCGGCGTCTTTGTTTCCAGGCGGTTAGAACGGGACCGCTGTGGTCGGTTGCGAACTGGCGGTGCAGTCTATTACAAACCTAACGTTCATTTGCGCAGTACTCTTTTTTCGCTGTGGCGTGTTTAGTGTTAGCAAAAATCAGGGCTCTTGAAAGTGCACCCAGGCCAGGGAAGGAAAGTTTGGAGCCTGTAGATATACAATTGAATTTGTGTTGTAGATTCTGCATTTTTGTGCAGGTTCAACATTTTTGAATCTACAACCCAAATTCAATGGTGTATCTACAGGTTCAAAACATTCCTTTCCTTGGGTGCACTTTCAAGAGCCCTGAGTAGGTGAAGAGAGTGTCTTCTTCTGCAACTCGTGAAGCTTCAAGTTTGACTCGATAGAGGGGACGTCGACTTGTTCCGATAGGAAGTCGACGATGGGATGGTATTGTATCCCAGCTAGCATTACAAATTCAGACGACATCCCTAAACAGTCGAAAAATATCCCCGATAAAATATATCACTAAGGAATGCCGATGGGATAATAATTAAAAGTCCCCTGAAAGTGCAACCCCAAGATATATCCT
>JAQFZC010006942.1:0-11834 GCA_034695205.1 Dicyrtoma fusca | reverse complement strand
GACGGGAACTTTTATTATTGCTTTCATATTTACATTTCATACTTTCCGAGTTCAAACTTAATCCATAATTTACATCAGAAAGATCGCCAAATAAGTCAACAGCACGGTTCTAGCTCGTGGGCTAGTGAAAGTAAGCATAATAAGAAATTTTGCATTAAATAATTAAAATTTTGAAAGTGTACTAAATGCTACAAAGCAACATTATATCGCAGTTTAAGATTCACAACGACGCGTATCCATAAAACCCCCCAAAACGCACACAATTAACCAGTTTGAATTACATATTCATGAAAGCCCAATGAGTAAGCACTTTATAAAATGACTTTTTGCACTTTTTAAATTTATGCAAAGCTTTGATTTACACTTTTTCAAACCTTGCAAAATGTGGATTTGCACATTTTAAAAACATGCAAAATTATGATTTACACTTTTTCAAACCATTAAAACAGGGATCTACACTTTTTTAACCCATGTAAAATTTTGGTGGGAGTAGCCTTCGGCTACTCGCCGAAGGCCTACTTGCCGTAACCACCATCTCGCATCCTTTAATCTTGCCGACCGACCAACTTGCCTACTTCAAACTTGCCAACTGAATAAGTCGACTACTTACTAGCTTGCTTACTGAAGGAGACGATAAAAGAGCACCTGCACACATTTATTTATGCCGGTGCTAAATATACTATGACAATGTTGAAGATTTTTTTGTTACTATACTGAATATACCGAGCTACATATCAACGACGGTGTGGTTTCTTTTCAAATTTTTATTTTAAAATTAATAAATACTAATGTCACTAACAGAAATGTTAATCTGTACTTAAACAGTTACAACTAACGTCAATAATGAATATATCATAACCAAAAAAAATATGAATAACTAATATAAGCGCTCAGATGTCAGCTCCTTTAGTAGGCAAATTGGCAAGTAGTCGACTTGTCTAGTAGGCAAGTTAGTAGGAAGTTGACTTGGATAGTTGACAAGTTTGTCGGTCGGTTAGATTAAAGTAGGTAAACTGATGGTTAGCAAGTAGGCCGTCGGCGAATAGTCAGTAGTTCGTACCCAACAAATAGGACTAACTTGACCAATGGTATGCTGAATGATAATAATAATGACAATTTATTATTTTGTGTCACAATTTGAAACCTACAAGTTGGCGATGGGTACAACTATTTAACTGGAACATTCATGGAAAAAATGGAATCAATCAACTGCTCAGCTAAAGACAAAAATAATGCTTGTATTTATTGGTCCGAATCATTAATATTTAATAATAATAATAATAATTTATTTCATTGTTCCGAGCGATTTAACCGAAGTTCATACACTCGGTGGGATGTCCCCACATTTTCAAATTCACAAGAAAAGTAAATAAATAAATAAATAAAATAGAAGGAAGGCGATTGTTGGAGGGCTCCCCGGCGTTTCACCCCTCATTTCTTAAAAATACAGATTAAGCCATTACAGATATTCATTAATGCCAAATGTACAATGATAGCTCAATAATAATAAATTATAAATTATTCACTTTGATGGTTTGGCCAATAGCCCATACAACATAATATTAGTTATTACCTTATTTACACGTGTTTGGTTTTTAAATGGGTGTCAATTCAATTACACTTCAATCGTCAGTTCTATTCTAAGCTTATTTTACATAAACTATGTCAAAATTCGGTGCTCTTATCCAATACGACACATTATGATTAAAATAGTATGTTGAGACTAGTACATAAAATTTGCCTCTAACAGTAGTAATTATTTGTTCGGTCGACTTGGCCGTCCGCCCATACAACATCTGCGTTCAATTACAGTAGATTTTTTCATTTTAGATTTTTTCAAAAACTACATAATAACTTTTCTTTATTTTAACTGCACACTTAGTAGAGGTCATCTAGAACGAGAATCCGGAAGCACTGCCAATGACGTTAAGGAACATAGATTTTGTGACCATTTTTCAAAAATTCCCATCTATGCTCGTTGTTTTAATATTGTTTTTATTAAGAAACGGCTCAATAACTTTTCTTAATTTTAACTGTACACTTAGCAGAGGTCATGTAGAACCAGAATCCAGAAGCGGCTTCTATTTCGTTAAGAAACATAGATTTTGTGACCTTTTTTCGAAAATGTCCATCTATGTTCATATTGGCATCAACATAATAATTAGTTATCTTTATCAGATGGCTAGTAGTTATTCTACCAGACAGTCATAGAAGTGCTTCCGGATACGCAATGCTTCGTCCCAAAATTTAAAAATTCTCTAAAAGCTGTCAGTGCTATTATTTAGTTCTGAAAGTATAACGATGTTGTTAGTCATATTTACATTATACGATAAATATTTGTCCAAGAATTTTTGTCTTGGCGGTTTGTAGTGGCGGCATATACATATTATGTGGAAAACGGTTTCGCTCTCGGTTCCACATATGTCACAATTTGTAGCTACATAGTTTTTCCAAAGTTTATTTATTCCATTGAAATTCACTGTCCGTCCTTTCCATATGAGTCTCGGTAGCCCTGCTCTAAGGCTGTGGATGAATTTAATAATGTTCCATTCATAGTTCATGCAGTAAAAATCTGCTCTTGTTGCATGTGTTTTAATTGTCTTGAACTGTGATAGTTGTCCGCTGTTCAGCATATTAAGCACATCCTTGTTTATACATGATAGCCTATATTTATCAATTAGGGTTTTTTTTATCAATTAGGGTTTTGAACTGTTTTTGTAGGTAATATTTACTTAAAAGGCCGTACTCTAGTTCAAGGTTAGATTCCAAAAACAAAGATTTAAGTTGAACTTCCCAGTTGTATTGAGAGTCCTGTTGTTCTGAATTTGTCATTTCTATGTAACAGTTGTATGTGAGAGATTCCTTTTCTCTGTTCAATATTGTACGTAAAAGTCCTAGGAGTGATTTAAAAAGCTGTGTTTTAATGTTTGTTGCTCTCGTTTTCAGCCTTAGAAAGTATCCTGTGGTAAAACTGCTTGAGGAGGTAAGCTGCCGTAAAAAAGCAGTTTGAAAGGCTTCCAGTTCGTCCCTATACCTTAAACACCATACAGGAGCAGCGTACATGAGTGTAGATTGTACAAGTGATTGAAATAGTTGTAGATGTAGTTTGATATCCGTTATCTTTGACGTGTAAAATAGTTTGAACAGTTTTGCTTGTGCTCTTTTTGCCTTTGTAAAAAAGTGTGTTTTAGCCAGGTTGAATATGCCACTTTGTGCGAAAGGAACTCCTAGGTAGGTATAGCTATTGAAAATTTCTAACTTTTTTTTTTCCCACCAAAAAGCTGTTGAGTTAGGAAGTCTGTTTCCTTTTCGAAAGATTACTATTTTAGTTTTTGCCAGATTGACTTTGAGACTGATTTGTTTGAAAAAACTGCTGAGTACGTTAATTTGATTCTGTAGGTCTAGTGCATTTGAGGCAGTTAGTATTATGTCATCCGCGTACATTAAAAATAAGTATTTCAGCTGCAAACATTTTAATCCCCTTTATTCTGCTGTTTTTTAGTACATCCGTTATTTGGTCAATGTATATGGTAAATAGTGTTAGTGAAAGCGTTTCACTCTAGAGAACTCCTGTGAGTACTTTTATCATATTGGTGAATCCATCGTTGCATCTAATTTTAGTTTTTACTTTATTATACAGATCTTTTATCTTATTTATAAATGAAGAGCTCAGTCCTGCTTGCTCTAACTGTGTCCATAGATTATTTCTTTTGATTGAATCAAAGGCCTGACTTAAATCAACAAGTATAGCAAACAGTTTTCCGGATTTCCTAAATTTTGGTCGGTTCATCTGTTTGAGTATTATCATGTACAGGGTAAAGATGTGATCGGTACAACCTCTTCCTTTTTTGTACGCTGCTTGGTTATCTGATATAATATTATTAAATCTGCAGAAGCTGTCAAGTCGTGCTGATAGAATGCAAGTAAAGAGTTTTGAGACTGTATTTAGTAATGATATTGGTCTGTAATTAGCTAGTAGTATCGGGTCTCCTTTCTTAAAAATAGGTGCTGTTATAATTAGGCTCCAAGACTCTGGGATATCTGATACCAATGCATCATTTAGTACAGTAAGTACACACTGGAAGTTTGATCTAGATTCTTCCATACTTCGTTAGGTATGCCACCGGTGCCTGGAGCCTTTTTATAAGACAGTTTCTTAATTGCTGTTTACATCTCGGTCATATTAATTTCACGGTCTAGTAGATAGGTATTTAGCTCCCTTTCAGTAAAACATTCTTGAGGTTCATCTGTTGAGTCACTGCTTTTTTCAAATACTGTACAAAAGTGTCTGTCCCACAAATTTTTCTCAATGTTGCTACGTGTCACATTGCACTTTTTGTCTCTGAAAATGTTAAGAGCTGCCCAAAATGCTGCTTAATCCTTGGCTTTAAAAATAGTCTTCCTGATTGAGTCATAGAATGCAGTTCTCTTAAAGGTACACAGCTTTATGTATTGTTGTCGGGCGTTGGTTTAGTTCTGCAGACTACTTGCTATGTAAGAGACGTTTGTAAGTTTGTCTTTTCTGAATCTGTGTAAGAGTTTTAAGGCATTCCTTTTCATGTCACTGCATTCTCTGTCAAACCATTTTGGTCCATAATTTATTCGGTCACTGTTGGTGCTGGTTATTTGAAGTCCGGTTTTCTCTGCTGCGTCGTAGATGTGTTCCACTTAGTGCTCAAAACTAGTATTATCACTTTTGAATAGTTTGTCATTGTTGGCTTCTAAACAAGCTGTAAATTGTGCGGATAGTTCCTCTTACCACTTGATTTTGGGGTAAGTCTGCTGTATTTGGCGTTCCCGCGGAGTAGCTTGAGGTGCAGTGCACGTTAGAGTTGGGCAGTGGTCAGATTCAATTGCATCAATTACTTTCATACCTTCAAATATGTCGACATGGCTACTGCTACAAAAACAAAGATCAACTACACTGCTTCCATTGTGTCCAACAAATGTTGATTTTCCGCTGCTGTCCGATTTACTTCTGCCATTTAGCACAGTCATATTACATTTATCAATAAGATTTTTAAGTATCTTTCCTCGTCGGTTTTCTGTTTTGTCAGTGGTATTTCGTATTTCTTTAAATTTAATTAGTGGGTCAGCCAGATTTTGAAAATCTACTATTCGGGCGTTGAGATCTTTCATAACAAGTTGAACTCCCAGCTTAAATTCAGACAGTTCATTAAACATATCGTATATTTTGCAGTCAAATTCTGTGACAAAGGGTAGGTAAGCAAAACAGATGTGACTTCGTTTTGATTTAATCATAGTTTCAATGATAAAATAGAATCTGTTGATTGTAATAATTCTGCAGCATTAAGTTTTCTTAATTCCTAAAATCATACCTCCACTTCTTCGTCCTTTTTCTCCCGTAGCCGGATTAACTGTAATTTGATAGTTGTTGAAACGTGTCAAAATAAATGAGCCGCCTTCAGTAATCCAGGTTTCAGTTAAACAGAAAATATCAGCGTAAGTTGCAGTTACTAATTCAATTTTTGCTGTGATAGTTTTAGTCAGTCCGTGGATATTCCAGTATATTAAATTATGTATAATATTTACATTTTGTTATGTACCTCATTTTTGTCATTACTATTTACATATTTTACGTGGTGTTGTATGGACCTGCCGGATTCCTATTTCTGATTTTAGTTAGTATGCATGTTAGCTGCATCTGTGGATACTCCCTGGAGCTAAGCAAACTAATTATTAGACTTCAGAGTGCTTACAAGTTCAGTGCTACGCATGTGCTGATCCACAAATCGTTCAAGCATTTTTAACAGAAGGGAGATCAAGGACATCGGTCTTCACAAAGAAACCGATAAGTATTTATTTTTGCCTGGTTTGGGAATAAAAATGACTTTTGCTTTTACCAAACCTGCGGAACAAATCCAACTAGTAATGAAGCCTGTATAATTCCCGTAAGTGCGAGGAAAAAGCATTATATCCATTTTGTAGTAGGGCTGGCCATATGCTGTCCGCACCCGGAGACTTAAACGGACTAAAGCTAAAAATTGCTCTTCGTAGTTTCCCCGGAGTCACTATGTTCAGTTGTGGATTAAAGGCCCCAAAACAGTCTTGCTATATACTCATATGCGAGTTGAAGTCATTTGGGAAGTGATGTAGTAGGAGCGTATCTAAATCGTCCTCTACTTTATCACTGTCTTTTCCAGTTGCCGATCTTTTAATAACCCCAAGTTCCTTCCTCGTTTTGCTGCCAAGTAATCTGAATTATCTTGCCGCTTCAGGTAATTCTTTAATGTTTTCGCAGTATATAGACCAAGTGACTCTTTTTCCCCTGCGTATACTGTTTTTATATTCTTTTTGGGCAGCTTAGTAGGCCGATTTGTGTTCATCTAGCCTAACTGCACCCATTTTCTTAAATGCCTGGCGCAACTTACTTCTCTTTCCTACGCAACGTGCCAATGTCCTCTGTCCACCACAGTACAGGTTTACGTCCGGGGTACACGCGTTTTGATGTGAATGGTAGCCTACTTTCCACAATTCTAGTATAGTATTTGAGATATACTCATCCTTCTGATCAATGGACTCATAACCGGAGCTAATCTGAGGGTTTGAGGTCGGCAATTGCTCCCTTAATCCTCCTTCGTATACTGCCCAGTTCGTGTTCCGCACATTGCGTGTAAAAACTGGGGTAGGTTTTGCTACAGTAATACTGAATTCTATGTATTTATTATCTGACAACGATTCGTCGTCACTGACGTTCCACTGGGATACATAGTATATGCCTCCGCCCCGACTATTTGTAAGTGTGATGTCAAGCACCTTCGTACGACTCTGGGTAACGAACGTTGGTTTTTTCCCTCTGTTTGCAATTATCACGTTTTGGCACATAATGTACTCAAATAGCTCTTGGCCCCTCAGATTTATATCTGTGCTGCCCAGAAGTAGTGGTATGCATCAGCATCTGCTCCCATTACCAGAGGCACCTTGTGAACGTCGCAATACTTGAGTACTTTGCTTACCGATTTTGGAGGGCATGGATTATCATGTGACATGTATGCCGATGCAAACACAATTACTATTTTGCCATACCTTACGAATCGCCAGCATGTCTCTGTCTGAAACGTCTACAAGCAATTCAGCTCGTATGTTTTTAGTCGCCAGTATACATGCTCGCAGTGGGTGTACGGATAGATTATTAGTACAAGCCGTGAATATAATCTTTGTTGAGAAGTTCTTTGATAAGTTCTTGTACATTATAGGGTTCTTAAATAAGTGCAGTAAAAGAATGACATTAGGTGGTATGATTATTTATTATCTTTTATTACTTTTTTGTAGCATCATTCTGTCGCGTCTACCGCATAGAGCTGCAGAAGCATCTTTGGAATGATGCAAATTAATTTGAGTCAGCTCAATGATGGGTGTCGCATGCGTCCCCCTCATTGGAGCCCACCTAGTGGCGCATGAACTACTCATAATAGTTATGAGGTCCAGCTTCACTTCTCCACATCCAGCTTCATTTCTCCACCTTTACTAATTACTTCAATAAATCTTACAGGACTGCTACTGTAGAAAAGTTTGGAGTCCCGTTTTTCATCATTTAAAAAGTCCAAAGTTACACGATCAAGTCCGAAAACAAATAAAAAGTTATTGAAATTGAGATGATTGCGTTCTTTAGTCTTTATGAACTACATACTACTTAGTATCTTACCCTGGGTTCAGCAGCCGCAATGTTCTTATGCAAACGTTTACTTCCGGTTAATTTGGTCCATACAAGGTAGCCTGGTATATTTTAGTTTTTACCTCCAATGGTGCTTCAGAGGTATGCCACGCCTGGAATTGTTTGGTTCCATCAGGTCCCGTCCAGTTCCAGTTCTTTACCTCCTCTTTCAGCCATGTAGCTGTCTCTGCGTCGTGGCAATCAACATGGACCCTGCCCCTGAGCAGTGTCACTCCATGACTCCTTTACGCCATAGGAATCTCTTTACTGGCAGCCTCCAGTATTTTTTTGTCCAGAGTACTCCTTAGAAATATTTGTCCCTCACTGGGTATGTATTTTAGATGGTTATCTTGGTATGTGATCACCATCGGGTACTCCCCCTTAAACATGTCTTTCTCTTTCCTCTTTTCTTTTTCACAACAGTATCAGTGAAGGAGGGAGTTCTGTCTTCCCTAATACGTTTCGGAGTACTGACCCTCACGGCTGTTGGCCCTACCCTCCTGGCGCCGCCCACGACACACTCTGACACTTGTCAGCTGGTGCGCCAAATTGCATTGCCTCAGGTTCACTTGTGTTCCCTGCTGCTGCTGCCCTTGAATCTGTATGTGGGTTCCACACTCGCCTCCTGTTCCGCCTCCCTTGATGTGGCAGTTGACGATGGCACCTGCCGTTGCCCCCGCCTTGGACAATCTCAACCTCTTCTCGGAGACGCAGCCTCCGAGGTAGGCTCCTCAAAACTGTTGTTTTCCGCCCATTGGTGGTTTCTCCCATATCCAACTCTGGAATTACCCGTCAGGTTCCGCAACCATGCATGGCTATGTTGTCCCAGGTCCGCCAGCTTGGCTCTCTGGTCTTGTGCCCGCCCATGAAGTGTTTACACCAAAGCCATCTCTTGCTCTGGACCCTCTGTCTATACCTCTGCCTCTCGGAATGAAGCCTTGACTATTTCCAACTGCAGCCGCCCATGGTTTATCATTTGCCAGGTTTGGTGTGCTGTTACCCGGTGCTGGAAACCCAGGAGCACCTATCCCCATGCCACCAAAGACCGCTGCTATCATTGCAAGATCAGCCATAATCACTGGTGGTTGTTGCCTGTTCCAGTTGCTTTGGAACCCTGGCCACTCCCCACCTGATGCACTGCCAAATCCCGCATACTCCCATTGTTGACGTAAATTCTCTCTTTTGATTTTTCTTTTTGCAGCACCAGACAGTTTTGGCTTACGATTGTCTTTCCTAACTGAGCCATTGGAATTGGTTTCCTTCGGTTTGTCGGAGTTCGTCTCAGTAGCCGGTTCAATCCCAAGAATTACATTCTCGGTGTTGATTGACACAACTGTGTCGTTGCTGCTTTCATCAATGGTGATGGGCTCACTTAGGTTTATGTTCCTTAAGTTACTCATAATGTCATTTGAATTTTTGTAACCTAACCCAGATAAAAGAAGTTCAATCAATCCTTCCGAAACAGAAACCTGGTTCAGTGCCTTAATGTATCTTAATGCCAATCTTGTATACATACTAATAAAAGTCACCAGTCAGAAACCGTAAAAATTTGAAGGTTTTCTTTATTTCTGCCATTTTTGTCCGTATATGTGCTTTACAAAAGATTCTAGACCGCCGGTGTGATTTGTTTGCTTAAAAACTTATTACTTGCGATGTGATTATGAAGTTTACTCACAACTTTTTATCCACTCAGAAATAGTACTCAAGTTTATGTACGCTCTGTACTTTGGGTTCTGATGTTCTACAATGGGTGTGGACGACGGTTTTTGTTTCCCAGAATCCTCCCCGCAGCCTTAGGAAAAATAACTATTAAATTGTATAGAAATTGTATACATTTAAATAGTTAGTATTTATAGCAACTTACTACTTCATTTTAATAAATTCTGAATAGCTTTTTGCCTGTTAAACTTTTAAAAAAGTCACGCTGCATACGCTTTATACAATTTTTATAGAGTTTAAATAGTATTTTAATAGTGTACTGTGAACTCCTATATAATTCATACGGGCGATAGCGATACAGCTTATATAGTATACAAATTGTGTCGTTTAAGCAGCAAAGTGATGCGCATACACTTTAAAAGCAAAGTGATAATTACATCCCATCGGTTGAGAAGCAAAATGATGCAAATCCAATTTTGGCTTAACGTAAAGTGCTAATTACATACAAAAAAAGTCTTACAAGCAAAACAGTGCATATCCATAGTGTGTTGTGGATGCGCACAATTTTTTTTAATAGTGTCTAAATGTGTATCACTTTGCTTTCAGCCGCTAGTGCATGTGCATCATTTTGCTTTTTTTACGAAGTAGAAATTCTAAAAACAAATTAATATCTCCAGAAAGACTCACGGAATAAAAATTATATCCCTATTAACTTAAACACACCTTTCGAAAGTTAAATCGGTTATGTACCTTAACATCTGAAAGTTTGAATACAATTTGGATGAAGTTTGAGCTATTAAAATCCTATAAATTTCATTCTACAGAGAATTTATAACATCGGAAGAGGGTTTCTATAGCCCCTTGCTTATACAAAATGAAACGCAAAACTGTACACAAACAGAATACAGTTTGAACAACGTTTGCATATTAAAATATTTTGGAGGCCAGCTTGCTTTGGGTACTTTTAGCTTCATACTAAGATTTGTCTACTTCTAGATAACAAGAATTGAATATTTTGCTTAAAATATCAATTAATCATACGTATTTGTCTATTTTATTCCTTATTCCCATTGCAACCACCAATAAACAAACAAATTAAATAAGCGCATCCAGAATATTATGTATTCTGTAAGTTATAAGTCGTTCGACGAGCGTATTCAGTTTGGTTGGTGGTGTTGGCACTTTGCATTTACCAATATATAATCACTCACACTCACATGTATAAAAAAAGCTTCAATTTATTAATCCACTATTTGTACAGTTGAATTTTCTCTCCTTCTCATAAATATTAGGATTGGAGACAATACGAAAGGCGTAAGTAATTTTAAAATAATACAATCTTTACTTCTGTAAGTAACCGTAATTTGAAGGAACTTTTTTACAGAGTATTTGATATTTTTACTAAAAATTCTGCATTTTTTGTTGTTGTAGTAGAAAGGAAAGTCAAACGTAGTGAATTTGTAGCACAAAATTGAGTGATGATTCTGAAATTGGAACTTATGGGCAGTAACCGGAGTCATATACTTCGTCATACAGATGCACTGGCCGTGCTGAATAGACATGCTAACAACCCTCGCGGAACTTTGTAGTCGACTAATGAGCTGCCTCAAATGCCCCCTGCACCAGTAGTGTATTTACTAACACTAATTCTGCCTTTATTTTGTTGCAACATATAAAATAACATTAAAAATATGAATTTAATAAAACAACGAATTTTTAAATACGTGTGAGCAGTTATTTCTCATTAAAAAGTGCTTCGCACTGACTACGATATTAATGTGTATGAAAAAAATTCAAATACAAATTGTCAGACAGTGCATAAAAGTTCAATATAATCTCTATAGAAACTGTAACGGTAAATAGTTACCGATGTATTTAAAATATTTATAAGTTTTCTTTACGATTGTGCTATAAAGAGTTTACCACTGAATTTGTATATAATTTCTATAAAATTTTGATCGCTTTTCTCAATAAAAGTTTTAAACAAAGTAATACAACTTCAATTCAGTTTTTATATTAGCCTAAAGGGAATTCGACCGAATCCCTATTCAGATTATATAGAACATCCTGTAGTGTAGTCCGGCGAAATATCTTTAAACTCCTTGAATATTCTACTACTCCACAACTAGCTGCTTCCTTCTTGAATGAAAAATTTATTGAAAACTTTCAATAATTGTTTGAAACGCATTATCGAAAGTGTGCTCCTTGAGTTCAAAAATTTTTGACTTCATTCTGTCGCAGTTTTTAGCTCCCCTTTTGCACGTTATTTTTCTCTTTAATTTTTAATTTAAAATTTTATTTGACCTTTTAATACCACACACTGCTGGTGGACGGGCTGCCAGTCCAAATTGCACCGTCACCGGTGTCCCGCCCAAACGTTCGAGCATGACGCTATAGACTGCACTGCGCCGGAGTATCATGTCAATAGGGCAATTCAGTATGTCTGTTCTGTTCTGTAGCACGTCGTGCTATAGGGAGTACAAGAGATGCAGAGTGCTGA
>JAQFZC010006941.1:0-11834 GCA_034695205.1 Dicyrtoma fusca | reverse complement strand
AGGTAAATTTCTGCTCCTGAAATGCATCCAGACTCACTCGGACCTTCCTTGGGTAGTAAATTATCTCTTCCTCTGTGAGACAGTGGAAAAAAAATAGTTATGGAGGTAGTTAGAAAAAAATTAAAACAACTAATATTGACTTGAACTTTAGCCATATGTCAATTAGTCTATGTATAATTAATTGCCTCTGTCTTTATCCATGTTATCTTATGAACAGATGTCATTACTGAAGAAGCAAATGGCCCAAAATGTAGGTAAACAGCGTTTTTCTCTGTTTCAGAAATATGTTAAAATGCATTTTGCATCTTCAGTAACGATACACCTGTGTGTATTTTTGTTGATGTTATATTATTATTTGTATTGTGTATAGCTTGGAACTGTAATTTATTTTAATATTTCTTTGGATTTTGCTATTGCTGTCATCAACCTTTTGGTGGAACTAAATCCATTTTCCAGTAACTATGGGATCCCCTTGCTTCGCAAATGTAGGAGCCATAAGGGTGCTTGAATTCAATCAAATTCAATTGGAAACCTTCTCTAGGATCATACGTAACGGATCGGCTGTCTGTGAGGTTAGCAACTTCTTTCTAAAAAAAACAACCAAACAAGTTTGAATCAAAAGCAAATTAAATTCAGAGCATGCATAATTAACGATAAGTAAATAGAAGTACCTATCCGTGCCACTAAAATTACAATAATACTCTTGTGCTCTTGTTTTATTCAACGGATAGCCACACCAATTATAATTAATTTATATATTCATTTGTACTTTATATCTTGTATTCCATGTGCATTTAAATTAGGTGTTTAGAAAGAGCAACAACAAAAAATGAAAGTGGGAAAAGGCTGAAAATTGGCTAATTTGACTTGGCACGTGCTTGCGGTTATTTTTAGCTCAAATATATTTGTTTGTATAACTACTCCAGTTTTAAATAATGTGGTTGTCTAAATCATTCAATGTATTAAAAAAAAGTTGAGTTCATATTGAATGGTAACGGCAAGTTTTAAAGAATAAAAGGGATTACGTAGGGGTAAATTTTGAGGAGTGACATCTGCGTATTTGGATCCGTTGCTAGGCAAGGGAGCGTAACAAATGTGGCTTTTTTCCCTGTTCGAATAACTCGATTACGAATAGCTGGAAAGCCAAAGTCCCCTGTAAACAAAAACAACAACAGTAATTAAATTATTATCAACCTCATCTCTTCATTTTCTTGACATGGATCTAATCAACTATATTTTATATACGCTATATGTAGAAAAAATTAACAAGTAAGATTAATGAATACAGGGAGCAAAATTCAAAAAACCAAAGTAGTTGTGAACATATGTATACATAACATCTCAATCTCAGTCATCTTGGAACTTAAAAAAAACTTCCCACTTTCTAGCTCTGATGATTTCACTCAACACAGAATTTTTAGTAATTTATTATTACTTCGAATGTACAGGTCTATAAAAAACACCCAAGCTGTGTTAAAGCAATAGATTCCAAATTCCATGCTCATTTTTTTATGCCCTTCTTTACAAACAAAAGCAAATCAAAGAAACTAAATTCAGCAGCGTATCGAACTCAAGCTACTGTCCAGGCCATATGTAAGCACAGCATCCAATTCAAAATTTTAGTTTAATTTAATTTCGTGTAAAAATTCCTTGCAAAAATATTCCATATATGTATATTCGTTACCCGTTATATTATTGTTTTCAAGTTCATTTTATTTTCTAAATTACTGGCCAAATTGGATGATTTCTTCCAAAACGTTATTTGTAAAATGTCAAACATAAAAGGACTTTTAAGACGAATCATTTTGAAGCCCCTTTCATTATTAACAAATCTTAGCTTTCTAAAAATGTTTTTGTTTCAAATTTTTCCACACATCTGTTTTTTTTATAAACAATTCTTTTTAAAAGGATACCTGTCAGGTTGTCAGGTGGGCCTGTTAGTAATTACGCAAAATGTTTTTGTTTCTAGATACGCCTCTGACTGCAAGTCATAAGAAGCTAAGCAGAAACTTTGGAGCATCTCTAACTTTTTAGTTCGGTGACGTTATGGCATGGCTATAAGTTAACATTGTGTCTGCCATTGCTTTTTTTATCTTTACGCGTGAATCCACTTAAGACCTCGATTAGGATTACAATTACAACAACAATACGACCAATACACCCGCCTACATAAGGTAGCCTCTGTCTTTTTTTGTTTTATCTTTGTATTTTTTTTATTATTATTATTTATTTTTTTAAGACTCGTAGAAGGTGCTCAGACATGTACTTGAGTACGTAAGCTTAACTTTTGATTTTTTTTCAAGTGCAATGTCTGTTGTCTGTCTCCCCTGCAATTACTGTATGACATGAGATGAAAGTCTTTTTCATATTTCTTGTACTCATATTCATATGTAGGCATAATGTGCCGACTTGGAACAATAAAAAAAGCAAACGAGTAAACTGTATTATACAAGCACAAGTCAGTAAGGAAAGGAATGGCAAACTAGACTTTCGTGAGTGTATAATAATCTGTCGGCTGTAATCCTAATCATATATCATACAAGATTAAGATGAACCACTCCGTGCACCTTTGACCTTTTCCGCAGTTCGCCCTTATCCAATTCTATCAGTTCCTACCTTATCAAAACAGCCAGAGCCAAAAGCAATGCGTGTGTATTAGCAAATTTCATTAAAAAAGGTAGGCAAGGCTTCTATCTCACATTTTTTACAAGACACAAGTGCAACATGTACTAACTTTGTAGGTACATATGTATACCTATAATTATACGTCCATTTTGTAAAAGTATCTCAGTATCAGAATTCAATAAAATAATCCAAACAGTGTTTTACACATAAACTTCTTTGCTCACTTTAACGCTCGATTTATATACACTTTTGTGAGTGCTTGAAAACAAACCACCATCAAATACCAAGTACATAATTGACGTTATAAATATATTTGTTGTTTAAGTGTAGAGACCGACATCAGAGTAGAGACAAACAGAATAATCGGAATAGTAAAAAAAATGTAATTATTTTATTCGTCTGTACGTTTATGTTTATATTGCTACTGAATATACAGATTCCGGAGAGAATGTGTAATCTGCACAGCCGCATATTATATTACTGCGAACCCCGGCCTCGACAATTACAAATGATTACATTTTTTTTTAATAATTTATAGTAAAAAAACAAAACCCTTTGTAGGTGTCCGCTAGTGGAAAATCCTTTAAACCGTGTCCATGCATACCCATGTACATTAATCCAGCAACTTCTGTGCACAGTGTAAAGTTAATCCTGCCTTAAATATACATACAGTACAGTACCTGGCCAGGGCAATCCAATGGGCTTACCGACTTACAAGTTAGGCAGTAGTTATGTATATAAATGCTAATTGTCTTTATTTTTTTTTAGCTTGTCTGTTGATTCCTTAAGAAGGTGCTGACAGGACCAAATTAGTGAGAAAACAAGGATTTGATTTGAACTTTAAAGGGATTTAGAGGCCGATTTAGCAATTAACCATTTTTGAAGTTTCTCACACACGTCGTGGCCTATACTTTGTCTACAGCTGGATACGCCATCAGCATCATCAGAGATGAATCTGCACGACCATCAACACAGCATTGCTTTTACAGATAAGGCTTTGAATGGGATTTTATCCCTTTTGTATTAAAATCCTAACCTAGCCGAACACGACGGGAGTGTGAGCTGACCTGTCTTTTGGCTGGACGTCAAATCAAATTAAATCCCTTGTACACATGCCTATACACACTCGTACGTCTAGGGTTATGAAAATTAACCCTGCCCTATGTGCTACTGCTACTGCTTCTGGAAAGTTGACGGAGATGAAATTGAAAAATCCATAGGAATTCCTTGTCGGTATTACTGTGTATAGTTTTTAAGTGGCTGCATATAAACAGCCTTAATGTATTTATTGTGTATGCGTAAACTTCCATATCTTCATCTCCCATTAATTATAAAGTTGAAGGCTAAAGAAAGCGTCTTGACTAACCGTTCAGTGTGCATCTGTTGTCTGTAGGAGTTGAAGGTAATAACTGAAGAGAGTGGTTGTAAAATCATAAATAATGCCTATTAGTGAGTAAGTAGCAGTAGTGCAGTTGCAGTGGTAGGATACTGCTGCGTATGTATTATGGATTTTAAATGGCATGAGCACTTTTGTATAATTAAATTGTTAATTATTGACTGTAGATTGTGGACGCGGGGATGCACTTTACATTATCCTACACCCCTACAACCAATAAATACCAAAATACCGGACAGGATAGACAACCTTTTGAACAACCCTGAACAAGCGGTCCGCGGTCCGATCAGTGAAACGGCCACAATCACATATTAAGTATGTTGAATCTTGAGTGCATTTTTCGCTTTCTTAAGTGCAATTGTAATGAATGATATTTGTGTGATGTGTCTAGCCTTATCTTCTTAAAAATCCAATCCTAGTTATGCACACACGAAGTTATTCTTCTCCGTGTGATTATTAAAGAATTAGAATTTTATACCCCCTTGAACTCTTTAAAAGATTATACTAGTAAAACTATTACCCATGTTTTTTGTGTAAAAGTAATTCAGACAAATTGCGCAGTTTTGCAAATGCAAATTGGCAAATTAATTACACTTTTGTAATGTATAGAGTATAGACTGTGTAAAGAAAATAATAAACCAGCTTCTTTGAGAAGGCTATCATACCAGTGCCAGTGCCAGTGCGGTGGGTATAAGTTACTCCCTTTTGAATTTAATCAAAATCTATTTGCATGTCCTCCACCTCCAACCCTCTTCCTTTCCTCTCATGGAAAATAAAATCAGATAAAAAGAAAATTAAAAAAAAAAGAAGAAAGATTGATAATTTACCTGGAAAGTACAAATGATAGAAGACGCGGATTTTTTTATCTTCAACAGAGCGACAAACGTAAGTTCCAGTTTGCTGTTCATTGTATCTCTCTTGGTACAGGGCAATGACAGCGGAGTACTCGTACGTTGCTGGGTTATTGAACACTTTGTACGTCCGAAATTGTCCGGTGTGAAGCCTGGGGGCCTGAATTACACGTCAAAGCATACATACAGAATACAGATACTTATGTAGATACATTAGATAATAGCAATGACGATAACCATAACAACAAAATGATTCTAATGACTTATTACCAACTTAATTACATGCATTTCCCATTTCCATTTGAATTTCGAGAATTCATTTCTTTTTTATTATTTTTCATTTTCTTTAATTTTTCTATCATATTATATTATAGTATTAGCATATGAGACGCTGGACGGATTCCATTCAATTTCACGTGCGATTAATGGAATACATATAATATTATTTTATCAAGTTAAACACTTGAAATGGCCTTTTGGGATCTTCCATGCATTGTGTGTGTCAATTGAAGATTTTATGTGGAAACTTTGGAAACGATGCGATGCGATGATTTCTATAAAAAAGTAAGCTCTTTTTAAAACGCTAGATGTGAGTATTTCTATCTTTAACAATCTGTGTAACAAATTATATTTAAAAGATTGATTTTTAGAGATCATAAACCTTTCTAAAATGTCAGTTTCTATAAAAAACGTTCCTTTACCACCCTAATGCCTACCAAAATAAGACATAAAAATCATCTTTTTGTATACAAATTTCCACAAATACAGCCATTAGTTGCCAATTGAATGGCTTTATATGCTTCCCCCTAAATTGTATGCGGAATATATGGACGAACCATTAGTCTTTGGATAAATGTTTGAGCTTAAAGTTCTTCACTTTGACTTTTCTACGTAGGTAAGTACCATGTACACATAATATCACCCCTATCAACGCATCACCATCACCATCTGCAATCTGCGGTGACGGCTCCCTTTCTTTTACGTTTTTTTCTTCAAGTTTTAATATCATAGGGCAGGACAGAACAGGACAGGACGTATCATCAGTTTCATATTCTTTAAAAATCATTTTGCTCCCTTGATGTACTGCCCCTATATGCCCACATGGGCATGGATATATGCAGATATAAATTTCAGATCAAAATATTCAGTCACAATAACAGAACTAACAATCAACTATATACACATACGCTCAATCCTTATGCAACTAAACACTTAACAGATTTATCTGTTGTACATACAGGGACTTGCATATATTACATCATCCGTAGATGAGCCTTTCAAAATGTCAGATTTTAAAAAGGACTAAACAACAAACTGAAGATTGCAAAATATCCGAGAATTAAAACTACACTTTAAAAAAGACGACTGAAATGTTTTGAAAGATTGTTAAACAGGTTATTTCAAAGTATGAAAACATGTGACAGAACAAGATTACTTAAAAGTACAACAAATCATTGAATGATGTAATAAATGACAGAGCCCTGGCTGTATACATACAGTGACGCAGTGTGCAGAGTTTATTGTAGTGTCTAGTGCAAGGTGTAGTTCAGCTATACAAAAAGTCCAAACTGACAAACAGGTTTCTTTTTCCTTGTATTTGTCAAAAAAATTCAAATTCCTTACCAAACTTTAGACAGATTGGATTTTAATACTCACGACTTTGACTTTCGTTTCGATTTGGTTTTAGTTTTTGAATCTGGCTTTTTGGCTTTGGGCCTGCCGGCCGGTCCACACCGCACCGGGCGGGACGTATCAACAGACACACAAAATCAACAAAATGACGCTGATGATAAGATATATACGAGAGATGATCAATCAAGAGATTCAGATTTCTCATAATACTAATAATCATGATAACACGAGGAAACAGAGTTCAACAAGGAGAAGTATCAAATTACTTAACAAAAAAAAACAACAAATTATATCAAACTTGAAAATTTTAATCTCGATTTTTTTTCATTAAATTCTATCAGTAATTTGTATCATGACTTGGCTTGACACTTGACGTGTTGAACTTGGATCCCTGGCTCTTCCCTGAGTTCTTATATAATATGTACCTAACGTATGTATGTTCCTACATACTTTTGATTTTTAGAACGAGTCCAATAGTAAAGCGTAGCCAGCTAAAGCAGAAGTTTCCAATTTGTAAAGAATGACAAAGTAACTTTTTTACAGTTTTAACAAAACTGTTTTGAAGAATGCTTTTCATAACAACAGGTTTACAGTAAGTAATTTTCAAACTTGATTAGCCAACTCTAATTTTTTACTTTTACACCGTTTCAAAAGGACAAATTTCAAAAAATGTTTTTCGTAAAAACAATTTTAAAAATGATGCTGTCAAATTTTGGTGTCTGGCGTGTGCCTCCAATATTTGCTTCTTTTCTACAGGTATATATTATGCAATTCCATGAGCTGTTTTTAAATTTAAAAAAATAAAACATTCTTAAAGAAAAATAAAAGATAGCTTACCCCATCTCCTTCATAGGCCCACTCGACGGGGTACGAGGCATTGCAGAAGATGACGATTTGATTGTATTTTTTCCCATTGAGAATCAAATCATCCGTGATGACGACTTCCGAGTCGGAGACATTCGTAATGAGACGAAGCGTTCCATCCTCCGAATTATTTGTAATGAAAATCTCTGCAATGGGAAATCCAAACTCGGTCTCAGCACTATTTGTCATGAGGGAACTCGTCGTACTCGTCACTGTACTGGTCACCCCGAGGAGTGTCATTGCAACTAGTGAGAATCCCATTAATGTGTCAACGGAACGTTTTATTTTTGATCGCTCAGTTCCATTATGGTTGATCAAGTTTTCACGGGCTAATTTATTACGGCAGTTGCAGTCACTGCCGCTGTGCTTGTGATGTATCCTCATTATTAAGAATGATTTAAAGGCAGTTTTTTCTTCTCAACTTGAGTGTCAATCAGAGTGGCTCAGCCAGGGACTACTGGTCCAGCAATAGAAGTTGCAGTAAGTGAGCTGTAACTGTAGGTAAGGCGCAAAAAAGGTGCTCAACTTTATGATGAGTTCAAAAATGATAAACTTTCAACTCACGTCAGTGCTTTCAGATTCATTTCAGAGCCGCATTAGAAGATGCAAGGGATGCTACACTAGACGCACTTTTTGAAAAAGTGGGAAAATTTTTGAAAAAAGTGTTCGTATATAGCATTCCCCGCACCTTCATTGACTGGCAGAATATATACGTATAAATAGAGACGTATAAAGTGTGTCCACAAGAATAAACAACAAAAGGAAACACAGGCGAAGAGAGAGAGACACCTCAGCACCGGCACAGCCACGTCTATTAACTGCCACTTAAACTTTTGACGTTTTGCTTTTAGACTTATTGTTCGTCTGTATGGACTTTGGGTGAAGCAATTACTTATTTGCACGCTAGCACTTGAATCTTGAGATCACAGCATCTCTGCTTGAGTGTCTCACTAGTCACTAGTCAGTTGTCAGTGGCAGTGTCGGTGTTACTAGAGGAGGCTTACAAACTTGCCTGTATAGCTGTACTTATATAGAACTGGCTATATACTGCCACTTGCTCTCTATTCAATCTTATTTTCTATTTTGTTGTTTATCCGTATCTGCATTTGGCCACCAGTCAAAACCACATACTTGGGGTCTATCGTGTTTAGAGTATAGGCAAGTCAATTTAAATTAAAATTGCAGTGAAATGAATTGAAATGAAATGGCTGACGCGGGAAGGGAAAGGCAGAGCTACTACAGTACCTATTGATGTTCTTTTTTCTATTTCTGTTAATAACTTCTTCGGGCGATGATTTTGATGGATGTTACAGGAATCAGATTAAAGGAGATGAGATGAGATGAGATGAGATCGGATCAATGGAGTGATGTGATATGTGATGTTATGACTACAAGATTGGCTATCAGTGGATTGCTCAGCGGAGCAAAGTAGCTAAAGACTTGAAACTTTGTGTGTGTGTCTGTCTGTACTTATGTACACGAGCAAAAGATTAAAATCACGACGAACTTTTGAGCGCTTTTTAAGAGCGTGGAGCTGCTCTTGAGGAGTTGTTGAGCTTTTGTGGGGAGAGATTTTTGAAGTTTTGAGTTTTGACTTGAGCGAGCTTCCAGTGATGAGAAGCAACAATGTAGAACTGGGCTGGTATTCTGACTGAGGTCAGTATTATATATATATCCGTCCCTCCGACTCCACAGCTCGAGGATTCACTGCACACCCGTACTCTTCTACCCTTTTGCTTTTCTTTCCCAACACTTGACGAGGTTTTAGGTAGACGTCGAGGCTCTTTCCTCCAATCTCCGCTTTTTTCCATCTTTCTCCTAGCTTCCCTCTCACCATGTTGGTACATACACTACAACTTGTAGTTCAGACTAGGCTGTTTTTTTTTGTGGGCTAAGAAGCAAAATGTCCCATATGGAATAACTACTCATAAATCCAAAGGGTTAAAAATTCATTCACCGAAATCAACAACCACTTTATCTTTAAATACACTTTAAAACGATACAAGTTGTTTTGCATCTGAGCCTCTTGAAAGCATCCAAATGTTCAGTGTGTATTCCGTACTTTTTCAAAAGCATGCAAACACTTAGGTATTTCGTACCTTTTTTTAAAATAATTTACTTCAGTTAGTAGTTTTGAACATTTTAAAAAGTGCCTAAGTAAGTCGGTTTGTACAGCTTTAAAAGTGCGTGGAGGAGCCATTTTGTACTTTTTAAAAGTAGGCCCGTAAATAATTCGTCTTGGACCTTTTCAAAAGCAAGAAATACCTAATTTACATTTCTAGATGGGTCACTTTTCTTCTTAAGACTTTAACCTTTTCGAAACGGTGCTGTTTCTAGTTTTACGTCATTTTGAAAGTGTCAGTTTCTTGTTTTACATCTTTTTGAAAGTGTTCATTTCTAGTTTTACATCTTTTTGAAAGTGATAATTTCTGGAATTGTATTTGTTTGAAAGTGTTAATATCTTGTTTTGACCTTTTTGAAAGTCTTAGTTACTGGTTTTGAATGCTTTTGAAAATGTTATTTCTAGTTTTGTACATTTTGACAGAGTTATTTTCTAGAAAAAGGACTTTTTCACTTTTCAAAAAGCATTTTATAATGGTTTCCCAGATGCGACTAGGTTAAAGATGCGTCACTTTGCTTTTACTAATTTTATTGTAAGTGTTGGACCTGCCATCATTTTGCTCCTTCAGCCCCATGCTCTGTATAAAAGTGTATAATAACCTCATGACTATGTAAATCTAAATGATCAATAAATATAAAAATACAAATGGGTTAAGACAGCTCCTGTAATTTCCACAACTTATCACACATTCTTCTCCCGTTGTATGTACGTATTAGTTGAGCTCCCCATCCAAGTAGAAGCAGTCAAGTGGAAGCCACTTGCAGTCTGTAGTACATCACATTAGTATTAGTTATACATGGACTACCAGACTGAGTACCTGTATTATTAATTGCAGGAACACGTATGTACATGTTGAGTGGAGTCAAGAGTGACTGCTGGGGACTTGCAAATTGCAAACAAGAAAACATCAATTTTATTTTTATTTCAAATTAGGCATTATTTTTTAATGTCAGTCAGGCCAGGGCAAGGTTAGTTCAGCGAGTCACTGCTATATCCATAGCCTATACATCTTTTAACATTATATAGGAAGTATAGGGAGAAATTAGCGTAGAAATGTTAAAATGTTGTTGGTTGATTATACTGAGACTTATATTGTACTGCAGAATGAACGGCCAAATTATGATCCACCAAGAAAAACTGTGTTCAAAACTCGTCCTGTTGGGCACTGCATTCTACGAGGTTTAATAGCAAAAGGGATTTTTAGGTACATCGAGAAAGAAAAAGACAGTGAACGGTTCATTCTTAAAAAAAAATATCTGTAATCTGTAAATACTTGCCATACATAATATTTTCTCTTCCCTTTCTTTTATTTTTGAGTTTAAAGTTGGACTTACGATTAGTTACTCAAATATGGAGTAAACCAATGCCATTCTAAACGATTCATAATTCCTGCGTTTCGAACAGATATTTTCCGTGTTAATGTGCCTCCACGTTTCCATTTACCTCCTTTATTTGCTTTTGAGTCCGTTAGTTTGCATTTTAGCTTCAAAGTCTTTTAACCTCAACTTTTAAAGCCAACTCAAATAGTAGTAGCCTTAATAGATGGGTTAAAAACCATTGCTCGTCCCTGCATTATCATTATTATTATTATTGCCCCTATACTTTGTCATTATTTCGATTCACACATGTCATTATCATTATCATTAGACACGGAAATTGAAAACAATATTTAAAATATCAATTTAAGTCCTAATTCAAATGAATGTGGCTTTAAAACGTGTCTTTCCAATATGTACATATCTACAATCTACATGCAGTCTACATGTAGACTCCAAATTATTAATTTGCAGCCAAACTTTTAAGAATCAATAAAAACCAAATCAAAACAAGTCAGGCCAAAACCAAGGGAATTAAGTGAATCAACTACAGGCATACCTACTTGGGTAAGTACAGTTTGAAAGACGAACATTTTGCGAAACATTGTGGCAAAAATAATTACCGATGACCAGTGACCAGCACCAACATTTTTGTTTCGTCTGGGTGTGTGTTGAGGTTCACCTCAGCGCACTTTACGAGTTATGTTATTTTTTTTTTATTGAAATCAGATATTCGAGTGAGCCTAGTGATGATACAATGAGATATTGCTGCTGAAGAAGCAAAATGGCTTTCTTCATTTATAACGGTCTTGTTCTTGTGAGATGCTGTCTGTATTTACATACTGCGCAATTGCCACTTCAGGCTCACACTTCCGTGGTTTTCACATTTTTAAACAGACAAATGCGGGCCTTTGAACGTCTTCAAAAATATGTAAATACAACGTTCTACACGCAGCGATGGGCAACCCTTTGCACGCGTGCAATTCATTGCACATTGAACGCCAAAAGTTTGCACGTCGAAGAGAGCA
>JAQFZC010006940.1:0-11835 GCA_034695205.1 Dicyrtoma fusca | reverse complement strand
TATTAGAGGGAACTAGGGACCGTTCAAGTGTGACGGCATTCTGATTTTAGGGTAGAAATGCCTTTTTTTAAAAAATGCAAATATGTAAATAGCTTGTTTTGCAATTATTATATTGACAGTTGAAAAGCCTCACACTGTACTTTACAATGTTTCAGAAAGTTGGATTTTTGTTTTTTGCACTTTTTGAAAGGGGTAATATTGTGTTTTGCACTGTTTTAGAAAGTTGAAATCTTATTTTTTTTTGCACTTTTTGAAAAGCTAATATAGTGATTTATACTACTGTTTTAGAATGTTAGATGCTTGTTTTTGCATTTTTTAAGCCGGTTATTGATGCGTTTTACACTGTTTTAGAAACTTAAATTTTTGTTTTTTTTTGCACTTTTTGAAAGGGGTAGGTAGTATTGTGTTTTACACTGTTTAGAAAGATGAATTCTTGTTTTTGCAGTTTTTGAAAAGGCTATAATATTGTGTTTTACACTTTAAAGTAGTTGAAATCGTGTTTTTGTGGATTTTTTGAAAAGGCTAATTATGTGTTATACACTTTTTTAGAATGTTGAAATCTTGTTTTTGCACTTTTTGAAACGGCTAAGAGTGTGTTTTGCACTATTTCAGAAAGTAGCTTCTTTTTGCATGTTTTGAAACCGCTAATATTGTGTTTTACACTGTGTTAGAGTGTTAAAATCTTGCTTTTACACTTTTTGAAAATCCTAATATTGTGTTTTTTACATTGTTTCCGAAAGTTGAAATCTTATTTTAGCACGTTTTGAATCTGCTAATACTATGTTTTGCACTGTTTCTAATAAATTTTAAAAACGATATAGTTTTTTTTGAAAAGGCTATTCTTATGCAACCTATGCTTTCAAAAAGTTGAAACCCAGTTTTACATGTTTTCAATGGGCTACTATTGTGTTTTGCACTATTTCAGAAAGACGAGTTTTTGTTTTTGCATTTTTTGAACAGGCTCATATTATGTTTTGCACTCTTTCAGTTGTTTCAGTTGAAATCTATTTTTGCGTTTTTTGAAACGGCTAAAATAGTGTGACTTTTACCCTTCGTCAAACTCTTATTTTCATCTTTGCCCTGTTTTTCAAAGCTGTTGTCAAATCCGTATCGCACAGCATCATTTTTGAAAGGCTCCGTATAGATCTACCACAACGATACAAACCATAGCCAAAGGCAATTAGGCAGTAGAAGTAGACATGATGGCACGGACCGCACATGGCAAAAGTAGTAGTAATGGCCCTCGTACATTACTGATGATGTCATTCGAATTTCATTGACGTTTTCTCTGACACAGACAGACGCGCAAGGAGCTTTAATCGAAATGCAGAATGCCGTAAACATGCATTTTAATTCTCTTCAATTAAGAAACAACTTGTTTTAAATGAAATTGTAGCCGTAAAGTAAAAACATTGGGTCCTATGCCTACTATAGCTTCTGTCTAACGACCGTGACCGTGGCGGCTTTTTTTTGGGGGAAAATCCCAATTTACTTTCTACACACATTCTACTTTCATTACTAAAGTAAAAGACTGGAAATAATTGTGTAACAGAATAATTGCGGACCGATAAAAAAATGCCTGATAATTTTAACTGAAATAGTTGAAATAGTGTAGTTGCTTTTGATTTTATTACTAATTAATCCATACATCATTATAATTCCCTCTCGAAAAAGTTCATTCACATTTGGCTGTCAGTGTTTGGAGAGTATAGTTTATATAGCAATATAATATTTCCCACCCACCCACACACTTAAATTACGCTTTCGGATACAGACGTAATAAGTATGTAATAATTAATAATTGTAGAGATACTTAGCTATGGGTGGGTACTTTATTCTATAATTGAATGACAGACAAATGGGCAAATCAAAACTGCACAAGAACTGGCGGAGCTAATGTTGATAGTTACTACATTTTTAATCTAAAGACAATGTAACCATTACCGTTCAGAAGAATCGATAAAATTTGGGTGTGCACAACGAAAATCTACTAATTACTGGATTACTACTACGCTTCTATTATCGAAAGTTTCTATTTTTTAATTTTTCACGTACAATTTCTTGTAATTAACGAGGTTTCCTAATTGTAGTCGTAATTGTAATCGTAATTGTAATCGTAATTGTAAAGTATATGTATACTTACATACATACATCTTTGAGAGTTTATAGATAGATAGTATAACTTTTAGACGTACGTATAATCTATTAAGGTACTGTTGATCGTGATTTTTTCGTTTTCTTAAAGTTAAATCCAAGATAAAAATTATATATGTTTCCCTGTACAGTGATATATATTTATATATATATATATTAAATGTATATTAATTAAAATTAATTAATATCGTTTATATATTGTAATTGTAATTGTACAGGTATTCTTAGATTTTTAGATTTAACCATAATCGTAATCAAATACGACACGAACGAGTACGAGTGGGGTCGTATTTAACAGTAGAACGAGAACGAGAACAGTAACATTAATATTTATAATAATAATTATATAATTATTACATATAATAGTGGATGATATTTATTATAATCAAATACTATATAGTAAGTAGTCTGTACTGGCATGGCAATACAAAAAAAGTCATTTCGATTTCGAGTCTTGCTTTTTCTTCAGGCTTTTTACATTTTTCTTTTACCCTTCAACTTTTTCTTTTCCTTTCCCTTCAGAATTCCTAAATTCTCCCTAGTTAGTCACAACACACTGGACCAGCACAAAATTTACTGAATCGTAATCGTAATAATTCGTAAAACCAATTTCCATTTTTTTTAGGTTAACCCCAATCTTTGTTTTTGATTTCTTTCACAAAAACGACAAGCGTTGGCGAAACCGCACATAAAAGGTGACACGCACAAAAACAGAAGTACAAAAAAAAGTCTAAATCATTCCTACAAGACGATTACGATAAGAGTACGAAATCCAATAAAATTGTGTAAGTAATCAAATTAACATTAAGACGTTGAAAAAGTACAAAGAGCTGCAATTGGAATAAAAACTAGAAAATTTCAAATTTAAACTTGACACACCCAGAGAGATGATATGAGAAAACAATTATGTATTACTGATGATTTTAAAAATTACAAATTACCTTCCTCACAATCACCTTTCACAGTATAGAATTCTAGAATTACCGCAGAATAAACCTAGCTATAGTTACATACAAATAAAAGATGCGAGTCTAGAGGCTACATTCTATAACAATAATAATTACTACTGCTACTTTTACACGGCGTGGACAAAAAGAGTATATATATATAATGTAAATAAATGCAAGTGGTATACATATATAATTAATTATACCTTAGAGAATATATTGTAGTAGGTAATTTACTTAAGTCTATAAAGGTACAACTGTATTATAATATTATGTAGTACCTAGTAGTATTGCACCAAAAATGTAAACTGAACTAAAAATTGAAAAATTGTAAACCTGAACTAACGTAACGCATCGATACACTAGATACTAGATAATTTACACCTTTTACTATGACTGGATGTGCTGAGAACTGAGTATACAGACCTGTGAACTGATGACATGGCATGCAGATATTAATATTGAGAAATTTGTGTGCTTAAAAATTGAAAATATGTAATAATTGTAAGTATACTTCTTACGTAGTAGGTTCGTATTTTCGTATTATGAGAAAACTCGAAACTTATGAATGAATACGATATCTGGGGAAGATAAATCACCGAGTGCTTCAATATTACAGTTAATAGTTAAGTAATTCGAATTAATGTAATTATACTTGCGTAAACTTTGAAATGAAACTACTATACTCTTTCTATACGTATCTGGTTACAATGGAAGAAGGTCTACCAAATTGATTTTAGGTTGTGTCATGTTTTCAGGGAAATAGCGAATCAATTTATCAAAAAGTTGACTTCTTTTAAAAATCTTCTCATCATCTTCCCTTGCCACATCATCTTCAGCTCCATTCTTTCCAATTCCTGCAGCAGCTCCTGATGAACGACACACTAAACCATCTTCTTCAACCTGCCGTAAGCGATCCGTATCCTCTTCGTCCGATGAAAATAGTAATAGCGTCAACCGTTGGAACTACAGGAATGAGAATCATATAATATTATTGAATTACTTAGGTATTATAATTATTACAAATTAAAATCATAATAAAAAACGAAAACAATCAAATGAAGTACACCCACCTCTTTAGTCTGTTGAGGATCCTTATGATCGATAAGCTCGGAGAGAGGAGTTTGAAGGTACAAAAGAGCTTTAACGGAGTCTTGTGCCGCTAATTCCTCAAAACGCTGCCGCCTCAACATCAACTTACACTGCCGAAGTAAGTCTTGTTTTGAGGGACGTATCAGTCTCAACTTCCAAAAATCATCTAATCTCATCTTCAGATCTTTTGACCTTCCAGGATTCCCACCGAATAAAAAGTGTAGCTGGAGAGAGTAAACAAGTTCAAGCACTATGGTTAGCATCCATCAATAATGTACGTGATGCAAAATTAATGTTTTCGAAGAATTTTAACGTACTATCTGTAACTGCAATGGACTACTGTACCTTAGTAACGTGGTCGTAGACTAATTGGTGTGCGAAACGGGGACAGGGTTCATTATTTTGAATTTGATTCCAGCTTTGATCTGCAGCAGATGTATCATTCTTGTAGACACAACTCCATGTTTTCCGAACAATATCAAAGACCCAGAAGGAATTCTGAACATTTTCATCCCTTTTATCTTTATCTTTGCTCAAACCCTAAAAAAGTGTTAATCAAATATGAATTACCAAGCACGTCCATAACGTATGAGGCATTAGGGTACCGTTATTATTTTGAATATACGAAAAACCAAAACAGAAATGTACGGAGAGCTTACCGAAAAAATATAGATTTCATTAAGATCTGGATCAATAGTAGCTCTCTGTGTAAATCCGGCGGATGGGGTATTCTGACACGATTTCTTGACACCGTCTGATATAATTTCGATTTCATCATTGTCCACGTCGTACGAGAAGAAATCATTCAAATACTCTTTGCACCTCTGCCCAGCAAAAACGTATAATTTTCTAAAACCCTGCAAAACAATAACAAACGCTGTAAAGTAATTGATTGAAAGTAGGCATGTAGGTATGTGAAATTTCATGAAACACATAAAAATAAACACAGCTTAACACTGTTTTGACAATTTGTTGTAATTTGTACCGGATGAAATAGCATAGAATGCCCAACACGAGACCGGAAAGTATTCTTAGTGGGCTTGGGTGTAGCCACATCACACCGAAGTAATGTCCAAGCATTAGTAGGGATATGGTACGCATAAAGACCAGAATAGGAAAGTTCGGCATTAGCTGATGACAGGGAAGAACTAGCAGCACTCGCTCCAACAACGCCAACAGCCGCTCCGGCAGCACCCACAGGAACCATGGCTCCACTAACACTCGCATTATTATTATTATTTCGAGAAAACTGTGGAGCTGGGCCCGGAGGAGCGGGAGCAGCTGCAGCCACAGCCGGTATCTGAGCTGCATTTGCAATCCCTTCAGGACCTAGCCAGTCATTCACGTCAGCATTATTCGGATTAGGACGACCACCACCACCACCAGCAAGAACCACTGCCTCGTCCCCCTCGACACCCAGACCAAGACCAAGGACGTGGTTTTGAACATTTGCATAGTCTGGCTCCAAATTATCCCGATCTTCGATGTCACTAACACGCCGACTTGGATGTAAACTAGCATTTCCCACCATCACTGCTTCATTATTATTGTTCATTATCGCAGGGTACAAATTCGGGTTGAGAGTTTCCGACACACTAACAACATACATTACAAAAATAAAACATTTTCAGCACTGAAGTATGAAACTTTTTAGACAGCTTTAAGATACGTTTGAATTACAGAATTTATTATATATAAATTACCTTGTAGGCCCAGAAAGAATCCTGCCGCCGAAAACATACATGGTTCTTTTTTCCACATCCATGCACATTTGATGATCAAAAACTAATTGTGGTCCACCCATAGCTGCTGTGTCTTCAGTGATAAGAGTCCATTTATTCGTTTCGATGTCGTAAACGTAAAAATCACTCTATAGGAAACAATAGAAAATTTAATTGTAGCCAACTATATATTATAGTTTACCACCCATAACAGATAGCAAACAACAGACTTATTAACTTGCAATGACGGAAAAATTAAAACCTTACCTTCATTAGAAATCGGTTTGGTGTTTGACTGTCTAAATAGCGACCCAATGTGAAAATTTGCCTGCGTTCCGGGTCCAGGCACATTTTATGACATGATCTAGGAGTTGGACCACCCTGCAATAAATATGAAAAATACAGTCGAGTTATTACTAGAATTTAAACATAAAAACACACTACACAATTACAACTAGGAACCATTTTGAAATACACAGGGAAATTTAACCAAAGACTTTTTGACAGCTCACCTCAAGTTCAGTACTGGGACTTATAAGAGTCCATTTAGATGATGGGATATGAAAAGACCAAAAATCTGCTAAATCCTGATTCCCATCCCATCCACCAAAAAGATAAATAATTTCTGTATGAGGATCGATACACATCTGATGACCCCCTCTTCTTCCAGGTCGACTAGGACTGCTAGGGTCGTCATCCCCATAACCCGTATAATGACTACGACCCGAGTTCTTCGTATTACTTGGGGAGTTCCAGCTTGTAGACTCCGTTGAAATGGGGGTCCAGGAAGCTTTATAGTCTTGTTGGGCAATGAAATCATGAAACAAATTCTTGTCGGCTGATCTTTCCAAAAAATGTTCAGCTGCCGAATAATCCCCTTGCTGAACGAGGATAGTATGTAATTCTGTCATCAAGGGATGCTCTAGTTGAATTCTAGTTTTCTTCTGAAGGGATTCAAACGCTTCCAGGTAATTATGCTCACGAAGATGTTTGAGACAAACTCGAATTGCTTCTCGCTCACGATACTGTTTTAAATCAATTCAAAAACAATGACAATTATAGCATTAACTGTCACAGACACACACACACATGCTCCACATGAAAAGTAAAATGAAAATAAAAGGACACACTTACACTATTGAATCGGGTAATGGATGGCTTGACGTATTCGAAATCATCAATTCCGTTTAGCTCGACATACCAAATACTAAAATTGAAGGATGGTCCCCAGGATTGTAAAGGAACAATTTTTATAAATTTGCATGGGAAAGAGTAGCCATCAATTTCGTGTTTAAGAGTAAAGGATTCCGGGTAGCTATCATTTTTCAATCCACTACAAAAATCACAAAAAATGTATAAAAATAGGCATTGTATAAATATTTATGAAAACTTTATTAAGGCACACTGTTGCACAATCGTGACCGTTGACCATACAACTCTGAACAGCTTTAATTTCTTCAATAATTAAATTATAACAATCAAATTTACCTTTCCAGTAATTCGATCATATTTCCCTCGGTCAAGCCTCCGTACACTTTAAATTTTTTGAGGTTACAGACATGCGTCTTCTCAAACTTGCCGAACGTGATTGTTTCCACGATGGAAACTCGTTGAAGTTTCAGAACGAGGTACTACAACAAAACAAACAAATAAATTAAATCACGCTAAAATTCTTATAATTATTATGATTTTGGTTGAAAGGTATACACAACAGACAGACAGATCAAAAAATTACACTCACCTGCGGCGGAGTATTTGAGTCTGACGACCATCTCGAAGTTTGCTCCTTAGGTCTATCTTCCAAAATATTTCTGCAGTTCAAAAATAATAATTTGTATCATATAGGAAATTATACACCATAATTTTTGTCATTCCATTTAGAACTCTTTGAACAAGACGAACTTACTCTGGATAGTACGTAGATGAATAGCTGGAACACTTGTGAATTGAAAATAAGATTTTCGAGCTCCCAGATTGTGCCCCTTCACCACCGGCCATTATTAATCTTACAACAATATCTACAGTCAACAGTCAGTCAATACAGTCACCAACAATGAACGAACAGCAATAATTGATAATGTACACTTTGAAATCTCAATGCGCAATGGATTGGTGGTACGGTTCTTCCAGTCACTGTCACTGATTCCAAGGTTTCTGTTTCTGGTCAGGTCACGTTTCTTTCTGCCTCATTCCAGTCACTAGCAACTAGAATACGTGGTCAGCGAACCACACAACTAAAAAACAAAAAACAACAAAGATATTATTAATTCGTATCTACATACAACATAAAAATCATCAATGCATCAATCAATCGATGCAAACATTCATAAACTAGAACTACAATATAATAGTTATTCAGAAAGTCTAATGAATGACGTAGACGGAATTTTGACAGTATGCAAATTCAAATTCAATATTTGACATTACATAAGTAAGTACATTTGACATTTTTGTCGTTCTTTCTTCTATCTTATGCCGCCTAGCACTAGAATTCTACTGACAGTTGAAAGACGGTTGATAGGCCTTAAAAAATTTACGTCGTAGGCTTTTTCACATCAAGGACACAGGCTCAAACCAAATCAATGCAAAGCTACGAAATACCAAACCAACAACAAGCAACTTTAAATTCCGATCCGTCCAACTTTTGACTGACTGTCCTGCCTGTGAATTACAAATTAGCACAGCAGCATCTTTATTATTCATAATTCTAATTTAAAAGAATTCAATAGACATGAGCCAACAACTACCCGTCACCCGCAAACGCAAATCACAAACACAACAAAATTGTTCAATGTACTTACTTACAATTAGAAACTAACTTTCAAATAATCTTAAGAATTTGAATAATGAACAATATTTATGACAGATTTTTATAAGATTATCAATTCAATATTCAAGATGTTTCATCAGTCACAACCAACAACTATGAATTAGAATAAAATTCTAGCACACAATAATTATAATTTACAATTTTTACGAACAACTTACCACGGTCAACGGTCAGTAAGCAGAAGCACAGACAGACAGTTCTTTCCTTTAGCTTCACAGTCACAGTTTGCAAGTAATTTAGTAATTTAGTAATTATGTCGTTAATTGTAACAAATTGTAGATTTCTGATTGCAGATTGCAGTAATTAATTATTTAAAATTAAAAGTAGGACTAGAAGACTAGGGAACTAAACTAGCAAAACTAGAACTAGGTGCACACTTATCTAACTAGGTTGATAGTTAATAGTTGATAGTACAATAGTACCGGACAAAACAAAACAGTCACTACCAGCTAAACAATTTAATCCACGTTAACTAATCGTGAATTGATGGAGATGAACTGACGTTACTTAAAGGCAGTTAAAGTTAATTGTATTTAAGTTTAATATATACCGAATATTTATTATTATTTTTGTAACTTATAGACGTCTATAATCGGCTTGGGCTTGAGCCACACGATTGACGATTAAACCCAAAAACTTTACAAAGAAATTATTACACTCTACTAGTCAGTCACAGTCACTCAAGTCTAGCCACGGCCAGCAGCCAGTAGTGCCTTCTTTCTGTCTAAACTTCCAAATGCCGAGTGCGATTACTGCGATTGCACAGTTGCATCGCAGAATCTATCCGATGGTGGGCCCTGCACAAATTGTGTTACAGATGACAGGACAGAACCGTTGACAGTAAAATTTGAAATTAAAAAATGCAATTTTAAAAAAATCTATTTTTCAAAAATGTTACACTTATTTAGACGCCCAAATTTCCAAAATAGTAATTTTAAACAAATCAATTTTTCAAAAACCTCGTTTTTCAAAAATTACACGTATTAGATGCCGCCCTAATTTCCAAAAATAGCAATTTCAAACAAATCTATTTTTCAAAAATGTTACATTTATTTAGACGCTCTAATTTCCAAAAACAGCAATTTAAAAAAAAATCAATTTTTCAAAAACCTCGTTTTTCAAAAATTACACGTATTAGACGCCGCCCTACTTTCCAAAAATAGCAATTTAAAAAAAATCTATCTTTCAAAAATGTTACACTTATTTAGACGCCCTAATTTCCAAAAACAGCAATTTTAAAAAAATCTATTTTTCAAAAACCTTATTTTTCAAAAATAATACACTTATTAGACGCCCTAATTTCCAAAAATAGCAATTTAAAAATTACATATTTTTCATAATTTAAAAAAACATTTTTCTGAACGTTTATTTTTAACAAGTTTTACACATTTTTGAAACTGCAATTTGTAGTTTGGGGTTTTCTGAAAACTGTAATTTTTAGTTTAGCATCTTTTTGAAAGTGTTGATTTCTAGTTTTGACCTTTTTGAAAGTATTAATTTCTAGTTTTGACCGTTTGGTCATCTTTTTAAAACTGTTGATTTCTAGTTTTGACCTTTTTAAAACTACTAATTGCTACTTTTACACCTTTTTTGAACAATTGATTTTACGTTTTGACCTTTTTTAAAGTATTATTTTCTAGTTTTACACCTTTTTGATTTTTGAAAGTTAATAATATCCAGTTTTACATCTTTTTGAAAGTATTAAAATGCAGTTTGCCACCTTTTTGAATATTTTTTTTTGACATTTTAATAATGTGAATCATAAACATTAAACAACTTCATGTTTGTCAATTCCAAATAGGATAGATCGTGCTACTAATAATTAATGAGAATGACGCAAGGATTCAGATATCATGCTTTGACTCTTTTGAAAGTTTGAAATACGTAATAATAATTTTTATTTTTGGGACTATTTTAGAGAGACGCAAGGCACCCCTAAGTAGAGGCTCATATCTGCGAGAAGCCTTTAAGCCGTAGCCGAGGGGTTTATACAGTTATATATAGTTATAGCACTAAAATATATAAACAGATTCACAGTTCGAGTCCTTCGAGTCTACATGGTTATAGTAGGAGCTATAGAGTAGAGACCACAGACGCAATTGAGCTGAACTCAAACTCTGTTAAATCTTGGAAATGACAGGGCCATCCCTACAAACGTCTGCTAAAAGTGGGTGAAATATTTGTAAATTATGTTAAAATTAATGATGTTTAAAATATGTAGGTTGAATATCTAAGAGGCAACAGTAAGTCTTTTATGCGTGGTTTCCGTGGCCTTTACGGACACGGCGACGGCCTCTTCTCTCAGGATTTAATGCGTTAAATGTGGTGCTTTCTTCCAAGAAATCCAGTGTGACCACTACCCGGGTAGTTTGGAAAGACTTCGGATAGTGACGAGTGAAACAACTCTGGTCCTCTGGTCCTGGTCTCTGATGTGATGTGTGGCTGCAGCTACTTTTTTACCTTAAACTTTTACTCTTTTAGCCATTTACAACAAGCTTTTCTTTGATGATGTAATTAAATAAAAAACGTGTTTTGCCATTTTTGTAGATCTTTTGACTTGTTGAAAATCTAAAGTTTAAATAAACACTAGGCTTCGGCTTTACCAACTTTTAAAAGAGTTACGTAATACTATATTTTGCTTTTAAAAAAACGTTAATTAATAATTAGGTACTAACATGTTAATTTGCACTTTTTAAAAACCGTTGGTGTACGTTTTGTACCTTTTAAAAAGTGTAATTTTTGGAAAACAGGTTTTTTAAAAACAATATTTTTCAAAAATTGCACTTTTTAAAAACAGTAGTTCTCAGAAATAGCACCTTTCAAAAAAACTCAAAAATTGGGTTTGTTAAAAAACGTTGATATCATAGTTTCCACATTTAAAAAACTTGATTATCATGTTTTGAGCCTTTTGAAAAACGATGATAGTATCTTTAAAAACCGTTGGTTTCACTGTTTACACCTTTTAAAAAACGTTATCACGTTTGGCACCTTTTAAAAACCGTTGGTTTCTCAGTTTGTACTTTTTCAAAAACGTAGATGTCGGGTTTTGCACCTTTTAAATACCATTTTTATTTATCAGGCTTACACCAAT
>JAQFZC010006939.1:0-11836 GCA_034695205.1 Dicyrtoma fusca | reverse complement strand
ATAAATTGTAGGATAATCTGTAGGTTGGTCGGGGTTCTTGAAGCACACGACAGACGTGAGAGCTTTTTAGTGTATACATAGTACCATTTAATTACAGTATATACAGTATAAGTACAGTAGGTAGTAAACTAGGTTTTATAATTCACGTTTATACCGCCCTAGTGTAATTGTAATTATTATAGTAGTTGTTATTTCTTCCATAGCTATATATATATACCTATAGTAATTTTAATTTAAGTAAGTAACTGCGTCTACGTGTGTACGTATTCAAAATCCAAATCCAACTAGAGTACCTAGTAGGTTCTACCTACATACTACACAGTGCGTTGAGTACTTTCTCTATAAATAAGTAATTAAAAAAAATACAAATGATTTATGAGATGAAGAAAAAAAATATGTAAAAAAAAAGTATGTACTAAAAGTATACACAAGACTAAACTTTTCATTTGTTTTTTTATTCTTTTTTGCTTACCTCTCTTCTCTGGTTCTGATAAAATTCAGTCCATGCTCCAGGGCAGAATTTACGAGATGGAAAAGGTGAGTGAGCTTAGAAGGCTCGAAACAATTGAAATTGAAATAACCAAAAAAACAAAAAAAGCAAAAGTTAAAAAAATACCTCAAAATGTAATTACCTACCCATGGGGACTGGCTTCTTTGTCTTTTCTCTTATTTTTTTTTCATTTCCGTTTTATTTTCGTGTGGAAGAAATTCATTTAATCTTAGTCATAGAATACGGATAATTATTCATTCATAAGCATGATGAATGAATAGATTGCATGTGGGGCTGTATTTTTAAACTGTGAGCAAGTATACAGAAATCTTGTAAAAACACAAAAATGTAAAATACATATATATTTGCAGGGCTGTACATACCTTTAGTTATTATACAGATACGTGGTAGTTGCATGTGCATGTGTTTTGGAGTGAAATTAGTTTTCCATTTAGTGCATGTCTTCAATCTGTATTTTTGAACTTTGCTTTGTGCATATAAATAAGCTCACAATAAGGATCCACCAAACTTAAGGTACTTTCAAGAAAGTATTGTAATTACCTATTGTAATTTGTAAATAATAAAAATAAAACTTTCCCAGTCATATTCTGTCAACAGTAATTGTAAGTATTAATAAGCTGATCTGTTTTTGATTGGTTGACTGTTTAATTTTAATAATAACAAAATACTTAAATGCCAGTTGACTGACAGTCTTTTTAGTTATGTATGCGTTTTGACGAGGTAAAAATGATAAAAACTAATAGAACTAACCACAAATAAAAAGTAAAATGATTTTGTATCCTGGGATTTGTATTAGTAAATGTTTCACTCACTTATCGTTAGATATTGAGCTCAAGTCTGAGCTGCTAAATGGATGTAAAAATAGACCTAACGTACACATAACTTGTGTAATTGACCGTAGAATTTAAATTACACACTGGTCATGGTCATAACATAGGTAACTAATTAAGTATGCCCTCTTAAAATAATTTTGTTTGAACAAGAACAATAGGTATCTATATAATTATATGCATGTTCGTGTTTATTTTTGGGTGTCTACACAATTATTTGAATAACGTGCTAACATTTTTTTAATTCAAAAATTAACCTAACAATATAATGATTGTTATTTTTTCCGCTTAACTGTGTGCAAGCCTGTAATTAGTGCATTCGAATTGGAAAGAAATGGAAACACTGTTATTGTGTGTATGTGCGTATGTAGAGAAGTAACAAAAGCTAAAGTTTGTGTTTGATTTCCCTGAAATTTGCAGACGGCCAAAACGACGGAACGTACTCTGAAGAAACTGGAGTATCAACTAAGTTTAGTAGAAGAGCTGGGAGAGCAGTATGGTCTTCAGCAGCGTCTTCGTGAGGGAGTTCGTGCCATGGCCTATGCTTTCAGTATTTCCGAAGGGAAAGAACGTGACTCAGCTCTTGCGAATGTGAAAGCGGGCTTCAAAGAGTGTACGGATGTCCTTTGTTCCCTCGAAGGTCAACTGGAAACTTTCCTCGGGACCTTCAAGATGACGATGAAGGGGATTCAGGGCTTTGCCCGTCTCTGTCCCGGTGATGTCTTTGAGATCACGATCAAGCATGGAATACAAAAGTGGAAGACGCGTGGGAAAGTGGGGAAGGATGGGACGCAGTGTTGGGACTTCCCAAGAGCCACATTTCGGGCAGTTTTGGGTGAAGTCATGTTCATTAAGGCGGCGGAGGTAAAGACATTAGGGAAGCAAATTCTCCTGGGAAATAAATTCTGTGAGGCGACGGAGCTCTTCTCCGCCCACTCCCAACTCATGACTGTGAATTTAAATCCGAGTGGAAGTCTCAAATTAAACATTGTCGTAACGTGGTGTCCACTGGACACGAGCGATGATTACATTCACGGATCCAGTGCCGCGATGGCGGCCGCCTCCGCAGCCTCCCCCTCAAGGAAACGAAGACTGTCCCCAACGACCCCGGACATGTCCACGATGACCATGAGTCATCACTCGAACATGTCCTCAACACTCCCCCTCCAGTCATCCCCCTCCCTCAGCATCATGATGATGGGCTCCATCTCCTCCCGGAACACGACCGTCCCCCTCTGGGAAAGAACGCTCGAGAGCATCGATGATACGGTCGAGTCCGGCTCCTTCCGATTCAGTTCCCTCACCGGAAGTAAGTCTGCCCGACTCCTCAAGAGCAAATTGGACACATCCCAGTCACAATCCCAGTCCCCCGTCCCGGGGACCACTACGAATGGTCTCAGTACTCAACGACAAAGCTTGTGTTCGGATCCCAGCGGAAATTTCAGTATGAAGAAGAGAGCCTCGGAGGATTCCAGTGGTAATAGTTCGGGATCGGGCTCCGGCTCTTCGTCTAATACGGCACCTTCTACCTCCGACACCGGTCCAATTGGGAAAGACACTACGACGGGCCTTCGACAGCTGATCGGGACTGGAATGGGAATGGGAATGGGAGAGCATGAGAAGGAGAACTTTAAGATCAACTTGGACGACGAGGATAGCTTGATTCATAGTAGGAATGGAGTGATGCTCATTATGGATGAGGAGGAACCCATCGATGGACTGAGAACTTTGAGAGATTCTATTCTGAAATTAATTAGCTTCCTAGAGGATATTAAGGGGCAGTGGCCAGAGTTTGAGAATCTCGAGAATCAGTTGGGACTCTTGGAAAGAATGATTCATGTAAGTTCCCTTTTTTTATTTTGTGTGACGAAAGCAGGATTTGTGACGAATTTGAATTTGCACGATGGTTTTTCTTTTGTTTTTTCCTTTGACTTTGGGAGTTTTTCTTTTTTTTTGTAATTTTTTGACTGAACAACATTTTGGGGGTGCAGTACAATATACCTACTTAAGTTACTGACATAATTTATTATTATTTTTGTTTCTTTGTGGGGTTCCTTGATTAATTTTAACATGCTACATTATTTGTTGATTCGTTTGACTGTTGACGGGAAATGTTGGAAATGCTTTAGTCTTGTATGTGTATACCTTACGTTTACGTTTTTTTTGTTCCCCTGTGGCTCTCCAGGATGGTCCTGGCCATGGTGTCGTAAACTCGTCTTCTACGTCAAGTCTGAACATTGAGTCAGCTCTTGAGTGTTTTGACTTTTTGGATTCTGTGGTGGCGGAAGAAGGGATTGATAGTTATGTGTCGTCAGCATCACCTCCTCCTCCCCTTGAAGAAAATCCTATTGTTGGTTCTAATCGAATTTTTAATATCTCTGAACGATATGCACGTCATCGTCCATCTACTGTGAGTGAACTTATGGCTTTCAGACTCTCCATTTACAATAAAAATGTGTCCTAATCACACAATAATTCCTATGGTTTTTGGATTTTGAACTTGATGTGACCTTGGAGAAGCTTTTAATTGATTGTGCGTATTGTGTGCTACCCTTTCATTTAAATAGGAAATTATTGATCCCAAGATGACGGCGAGAACAACGGACTCTGGCATTTCCTCCCTTGGAGGTCATACGCATTCCAGGAGTCCCTCCCCCGCCCGCTCCACATCCGGAAGTCCTGCCATTCCACTTGTCACAGGGAATGCACAGCTGGACTTGGCACTGGAAACCCACATTCACATTTGTCTTCAACTTGTACAGGTAAGTTTCGAAATACTTATTACTCGTTTTGACGTTTTTGAAAGTGTTAATTTCTTATTTTACATCTTCTTGAAAACGTTAATTTATTGTTTTGACCTTTTTGAGAGTCTCAGTTACTGGTTTTGAATGCTTTAGAAAATGTTAATTTCTAGTTTTAAAAGTTTTAAAAAAGTGAATTTCTAGAAAAGGCACTTTTGTAAAGCATTCTTTCCATCGTTTCCCAGTTGCGAATAGGAAATAAAGTGAAAGCAATATTTTTGCTGTAAAGTTATGCTTTTGTTAAAGCGTGTGTTATTTTTTTCCTTTCGTAGAATCTTGGATCCTTTGGCCCACTAAAAACCCGAGAGCGGGAAGCCGTGGTAAAGTTGATGGATCAAGGTGAAATACTTGGAACGATCATCAGGGAGACAAGGAATCCGGCGGGATTCGGAAAAATTGTTGACCTCACTGGATTCCCTACATTGCAGCTTTTATGGGAGAGAATCACAGATATGACTTCCCCCCGATGCCCCCTCGTCACCACGGCGGACATGTCTGTGCACGGTTTGGAACTGGAAGTTCGGCCCGTCGTCAACTATAAATACCCCAAAGAGAGTCAGCTGAGTAGCAGGGTGGCTAAAATCTTAACGCAGTCTATGCTGGACACTGGTAATGGAGAGCCATTCAATCCATCTGCCGTACTTACTGTTTTCCAATTCCAGCTATTCCTTATCCCTCATCAGCACTCATTCTATAAACTTGTAGAGCAGATTGCAGATGAAGGTAATAATTATTAGCTAAGAAATACATTACTCTCAAAATAAATGTTCTTAACTATTAGGGGCTAAAGTAAATGGTAAAATTGTATTGTTTGTAGAACTTCTACAAGTACGTCTACAAGGTGAAGCTCAAGATGTGATTCCATTTGTCAAGTCAATGGGAGAACGACTACCTTCAAAGAAGATCTTGATGTCAATGATACGATGGTTTATTTCACCCGAGAAAGAAGCTGCAGCCTGTGTCAAAGAATATATTCAAGATCTGTCTTGCCTTCATACAAATCGCAGGGATTTGATTAATATTGGACTTGAGATGATGGAGTCTGACTGGAATTTAGATCGAGAGTCTGCCTGTCTTCTCCTGTCCATCCTGGAAGCGACGAATGCCATCGAACAATTAGCCTATTTAGCCCAAAGTGACCCTACGGCTCAAGTTCGTTCAAGAGCTAAAGACAGTCTCATTAGCTTGGGTCAGGATCGGATTCTAGAACAGTTAACTTTGTCAACGCATGGATTTCAGGGATTAGCAGTCAATTAAGTATAGGTACATGCATCAGTTGTACGAAAGTAACAGTACTACACCTATGTATCAATAATAATGTACCATGTTATTATTATATTAAAAGTATTTTTGAAAAAAATTATGTAGCTATATAAAATGTAAATAGTAAGTTATCCTTATGCATGGAACGATGCGTATACTTGTATAAATTACACATACAAATACCTACATACCTACATAAATAAGTATATAGGAACAACAGCAACATATGTAATACTAATACGATTGTACTGACTAGTCGTGATTTCATTCATAATTATTATTATTTTTGTTTCCTTTAAATATCTGTAACTGTTCTTGCATGTTTTTTGGGCAGAGAGAGACTGAGAACTATAATAATGATAATAATAGTAGTTTAATCATTATCAAAATAAAAATACTTATAACTCATTTTGTTTTGTACTAAAATATCATAAGCATTACAAGCTTTAAAAGCCCTGAAAAATAAGGAGTAAGAAACATACACAGGTACACTGTTGTTCTAGTAGAAAATAAGACAGCAAAATAGGTAGGTACGTTACGTATGTATCTACATATAATGTAATTATTATTATTGTTAAATAGTTATACATCCAACAATTGAATGCATACCATGCGTGGGTTAATAAGGTAAAGGTTCAGCATATTCTTTAATTAGGTAGGTACGTGCAGAAAATATGATATGGAAGTCTTAATTTAAGAGATATATATACACACCTACCTTAGATTGTTATGCGTTTAAGTTCCACGAAGATAATCATCTTGATAATACCTTGTTTTAATGATAATGGCAAATAAAAATGGTAACGTAACACTCGATCAAAATTAGGATAATGTTACGTTTGTCCGCACCTGACGGAAACAACAACAGGCTAAACAACTACAGATACCTAATATATACCTACCTATGTAAGTATATAGCGCTTATGATTTTTAAGTACCTTCCTACATTTACCAGTCTATTAATAGTAAGTTAATTTACACTGAATACAGAATAAAGTTACAAGCATTCTGGGTTTAAGAAGGTACTATAGTGCTAAGTGAAAAGACGTAGAGTATCTCAATATATTTCAAATGCAACTTGTTTATTGCGTTCAAGAGTAAAACAAAAAAATATATAAAATTGTATAAGCATTGTAACTGTACTGTAGTTCAAGTTCGCCTATACATAAATAATAAATGGTGTATTATTTATAGTATACCTACCTACCTGTAGTTAGTGTAAACACCTACTGAAAAAACTATTACACCTAACTACATATGCGCTATGGTGTGAACTAGTAAACCGGAACCGAAACCGAGTTTTGTGCCATTCTTTAAAAAAAACCATAAATTATAAAACTAAAGCATCAACGGAACTGTAGTAATTTTAGATATATTTAAGTACCGTTATAATTACATAAAAAAATGGAACAAGTTAAAATATAGGGTTGTACAGTGTGTATCAATATAATTATTATTACTATAAGGTTAAATTTGTAGTCGATGAAACTTCGATAAGTTTATGCTTGTAAATATTATCATTATTATTATTATCTAATGTCTAATGCAAAATGGATAGCGGAAATACATACATAAGCGGTCGTGTCGTGTCTGAGAAATGTTTAATTAAAGTTTAAAGATGTGGCTATCTAATTAAGTATTTAATAGATGAATAAATACGCTGCTATATAACGAATTGCCTAATTAGTAACATTGTATTAATTAGCGTACATACGATTTATTAATAAAATTATCAAAGTTACTGCGATGCGATATACAATTTTTAAATTGTACAACTATAAACATATGCTATGCTTTGTTTCTCATTTTATTTATTTCTACACGCCATCATCGCATCGCATCGATCACCGAACTGCTAAATGACTGATAAAAGATTAAAAGACGGCAATCAAGTTTTTAATTTTTTATTATACATATTTGTCTCATTATTCTTTAAAGATATCATAATCATTGGATCAGTACAGTGCAGTGACATGGTACAATGAACGCTCTTTTTTTTTTATAGATTTCAATAGGAACTGAGCTGAACAACATCATAATAACATCATATAAATAAAACTAAATCAAGGAATCTTCCATCAACGCATCGGTATTCGCAGAATCGCAGAGCTGACCCAACCCTGGGGTCAAACTAAAAAATATAATTTGCCTCTCGATCTAAAAATCTAAATCTATATTTTTACTAATTAGGTAATTCTAGTCATTTTATCTTACAAATAAAACGGTCGCTTTGATTCACACGCACCTATCCAACATTAATTACTTGTTCAACAAAGATATAGCAACCATCCGATTGTACATTTCAATCACCCGTCATAGGAATTTTCATATTTCCACTCTAGCAGTTAAGATATGCACTTCAATTACGAAATACAATATATAAATATATTTGTCAAAAAATCAAAATTAAGGTATTCCACCTGATTACTGAATACCATTTTAGTCTATAATTACAGATATTTCAGGTCTCCCTTAACACCAGATCACTAACTGCACATTTTTCTGAACAATTTCGAACGGACTGCAGCCGTTTACATCTTTCTAACGTATTGGCAATCCAAAATTGAAAAAAGTAGAGCTTATTTTATTCAACTATGAAGGGACACTCGGGTAAAAGTGGTTCAACACATTGGGTTCATCTGGATTATAGTCCATCTGAACGATGCGCTCAGTTCTCAATTTCTCAGTTTGCGACAGGTTAATATCATAATATAAATAAAACTAAATTAAGGAATCTTCCATCAACGCATCGGTATTCACAGAATCGCAGAGCAGACCCAACCCTGGGGTCAAACTAACTTAACAAAATATCATTTGCCTCTCGATCTAAAAATCTAAATCTATATTTTAACTAATTAGTAATTAGGTAATTCTAGTAGTTTTATCTTACAAACAAAACGGTCGCTTTGATTAACACTCACCTATCCAACATTATTAACATTAATTACTTCAACAAAGTTATAGCAACCACTCGATTGTACATTTCAATTACCCATCATAGGAATTTTCATATTTTCACTCTAGGTGTAGTTAAGATACTTCCGTTACAAAATACAATATATAAATATATTTGTCAAAAAATCAAAAAAGGTAATCCATCTGATTACTGAATACCATTTTAGTATATACATAATTACAGATATTTCAGGTCTCCCTTTACACCAGATCACTAACTGCACATTTTCCTGAACAATTTCGAACGGACTGCAGCCGTTTACATCTTTCTAACGTATTGGCAATTCAAAATTGAAAAAAGTAGAGCTTATTTTATTCAACTATGAAGGGACACTCGGGTAAAAGTGGTTCAACACATTGGGTTCATCTGGATTATAGTCCATCTGAACGATGCGCTCGGTGGGATTTATGTGAAGTGTTATATACTTGGAGGCTGCGGCAACGTCAGCAGAGAGAGAAGCATGATTCTCATCAAATTCGATAAAACTGGATGCAGGGACATTGCCAAACCACGGAGGGGTTTGAACCTTCCATTTATCATTGGAGCTCACTTCAAGAGACATCATGACACTTTCCATCATCGTAGAGACGGACGGGAAGAGCTGTTGAAGGCCAACAAAAGATTGACTGAGTCGTCGGTGATGATTCAGTTCGGCTGTCAGTTGTTCTTTTTCCAATTTTAATTTCGAATTCTCCAACTTCATGATTTTATTCTCAGATACTAAGGCCTGTTCTGCCTGCTCCTTCTTTAGGCGATTGGCCTTAGCTAGAAAAGCATTTCTACACTTTGGATCGCCAACTTTCTCGTACATTTTTGGTTTCTTACCTCGACCTTTCGTTGACGATTTGGCCTTCAGTTTCGACGCAGAAGGATAGTTCTCCATTACTGGAGGTAAAGCCACTGGAGGCAAAGCCACTGGAGGCAAAGCCATTGGAGGCACAGTTGACACCTCACTGCAAAACTGGATCCCGTTTGAAAGAGCGGTATCCACTCGTTCGACGAGGTTGGACTTCCGAGACCTTTTAATTTTATCCGGTTGAGACTGAGATGGCAATCCGTGTTTTATGCCCTGGTCAGCCGGAGCTGAAGTTCCACATTCGTCCAATCTGGCAGAAATCTCTTCAAGAGGAACACAAGGCTCCAGCTCTTCACTTTCAGTATCAACTTCAGTCTTGATTTGCATGAATGAAAATCCCTTTGGGCTCTCTTGAGACAAGTCGCGAATAAAGCTAAGCAACCGCTCATCATCCACCTCCATGACTGGAACACCAGTTGAGTTGAACTCCGAATTCTGAAGGGGTATACTGGCTGGTTCATCCATCGTATACTGATTACCCGACGTGTCAATCTCAACCCCGCCGTCAAACATTTCAAGAAAAGAGTCCGAAAACATGTTGCGAGAGGATAAACCACCAGCACCAGCAGAGGAGCCTCCAGCTACTTCGGGAACCATGCCTCTCATATGGTTCGTGGCCATGGCATTACGGCTGACGGATGACCAGCCGGCGTAGAGGTCTTGCTGATACATGTTGACCAACTCAGGGACTGTCGAATCAACACACAATGAATGCACAAATTAAAATAGAATAGAAAAAATGTAATTTTCTTTACTTGCTAAAAACCCAGTACAAGAATCAGAAATATCAAATGGAGTTTCAAATGTTAAAAAAAACATTATTGACTTACAATTTAACTGCTGCTGCGACTGTCGTTTTGGTTTGAATTGGAGCGTTGTGCAATTAAAGATGATCAGGCGATTAGACTTGAAACCCAGAGCAGGAAGCCTTTGGAATGCTCACTGGCACTTACAATCTGCAAATTAAAAGCGACACAGGTATCCTTAATTAAGATCCAAAGATTCCTGTCCGCATGGTTTTCAGTTACATAATTAGCAGTTATAACAATATAAATTACATCTCTCATCTGGCATTTCTTTCATATCCCTGAAAACCTGGGCGATTAGAATGCCTTAAAATTCAGCGGGCAAGCCTTGCTGCGCTATTAACTATTACCTAAACTATTTTTTGTGCTATCCCTGATGAAGAAAACACTAAAATACCTATAACAAATAATTCAATGTAGAAACGCACCCTAAATAATCAAACAAAAGTCCCCTTCAGCCTTCGCCTCTGTAACCTACTCCACCAGAAACCAGAACAGAGTGCAAGGAATGCAAATACAGTAGAAGACTAAAAAATACTAACGATGAGAAGCACATAGTAGGTAGGTACTCGTATTAAGTACAATACATCGATAAAGGTAGGTAAATAAGTTCTAAATAAATAAGGTTCATGGTTCAATCAAAGCTAAACTAGGAGGCGAAGCTAACGGGTTACAAAAGGAAGTGTTAAGCTCGAAATAATTAGAAATAAATTAAATGAGTTAACTGTAAACAAAGAATGATACGGAAGTTATTATTATCACTAACTAGTAAGTAAATAACTTACTAATGAAAATGATTTTTAAAACCTTTCGTAGTGGAGGTACATACCTACAAGTCAACTGAATTAAAAATAGAGCAATGCATGTAGCTTAAACAGATGCCATCGCCATCGTACCTGTATACTACCGAAGGGAAGGTAACTAAATATTAGCAGCAGGTTTACTTATTGATGATTGATGGTCCACAATTAATCTTAAAAAACTGAAAGTAGTTTACGTAACTATGTACTTACTAAACTTGTGAATAATAGCAGTTCTACATACTTTTACTACTTTTCAAAAGTGTAAAAAATAGCAGTTGCGATGTTTTTGAAAAAAGTGTAAATACCCGTTTTGTAATGTTTTTGAAAAAAGTGTGACTAGCCGTTGAAATGTTTTTGCAACACACAACTACTGGGGGTGAAGGAGGTGAAGATTTTGAAGGCAGTCATGACAATCAACTTTCTGCCTGTGTTGACAAAAAAGTGTAAATACCACTTTTAAACATTTAAAAAAGTGCAACTGGCAGTTTTACTACTATTCAAAAAGTACAAATAGCAGTTTTACTTCATTTAAAAAAGTGCAAATAGCAGTTTTACTACTTTTGAAAAAGTACAAATGGGAGTTTCACTACTTTTGAGAGGGCCAATGGGATACGTCCCCATGGCCTTTACATGCTTACTACTACTACTTTTGAAAAAGTGCAAATAGCAGTTTCACTACTTTTCAAAACGAGGAAATGGTAGTTTCACTACTTTCAAAAAAGTGCAAATGGTAGCTTTACTCCTTTTAAAAAAGTACAGATAGGGTGAAGGCTCCTAACGGTGGTATGCTCCTAACTGTGGTACATTACAATAAATCACTGACGTAGGTAATATTCACAGACAACACTGTATTTATATGATAGAGGAAGCTTCAGAGTACCTTAGGTGTGACTTGTTTAAAAAAAGTTTAAAAAATCGTAATCTGGGAATATGGAGAACGAAGCGTATGATCAAACTGCGAAAACATGTTCGTTTTCTCCAGTTTGCAGGTTGACAGTGACTACGTAAGG
>JAQFZC010006938.1:0-11836 GCA_034695205.1 Dicyrtoma fusca | reverse complement strand
TAGTTTTGACTGTTTTGAAATGTGTTATTTACTAGTTTTGTCACATAATGATATTTTCCATTATGTGGACTTGGGACGTATTGCAATTAAGCCGAGACTGGACTTGGGACAAATTGCATTTACACAGACGATATGTATGTACGTATGTACTTCCTTTTTTAGTCTCACGTCCACGGAGTACCCTCTTTGAACTCCCGACCCTTAAAGCCAAGTACCCTCATAAATTTGTACTCTGAACCGGGAAACCCTCCTTTATGAGGACAGATCTGTGGGATCTGAAATAGAATGGTGAGTAAAATATTGCCACGTTAAATAGCCGTCTGAGGATTCCTTCAACTGGTGTTTATTTTTCAACCCCCGCATCTGTTCTGTATGTAGATCAATATCTATAATTACTTATATCTCCGATAATCTGATTTCATTCTTTGCCTCGCTGGACTACCCTGCGTGGTTCAGTGAATGACTTTAAAAAACTTACTATGTGTTAGAATACACTCTACCACTGTATATGTATGTATGTAACTTCGGAGGAAAGGAAGAGGAAAACTCAAGTAAAGGACACCACATACATACCTAGTAGTATGTATTGCCTATGAGGTAGAGAAAGGAATTCGAATCGAAAGAGAGCAAAGTTGACCTGGGAGGTTAAAGGAAACCAAAGTGGAGGGCAAACATTTGGGAATAGTGTCAGTTTTAATGAGCCACTATCCCAGAGTTTCAAAACCGAGGGAAATGAGTGCGACGAAAGAAACATCGTCCCTAACCGTGAATTTTTTAGTCGTTGAAGAGATCCACCAAATACGGGATGTGAATCCACCAAAATGAATTCTAGTGTCAACAGTTACAGAATTTTATTAATTGGTTGGTATTACGAATGAAGCATTTTTTTAATTTTTGATTTGTTAAAACAAAACGTTATGAGGGATATAAATAGAAGTTTTATTTATTATGAATGCAACTTTCCAGAGTAATCAATGACCGTAAAATGACGGATTCACTAAAACTGAGTTTCTAATGGAAGGAAATTGCTTATTTTTTCAACAACGTACCTTAAATAAGCTCGTATGCCTATGCCTATCGGTATAACTATAGGTATATACATAACAGTGCTTACATACATATCGTCAATGCCGAAGAATTGTGATCAAGAATTAAAAGTACACGGACCCAAAATTAAAGGCAGTGTGTCCCAAGTGCAGCATGCAGCTTCCCCTTCACCGACTATCATTTCCACTTAATTCCAAATAATCATCTTTTAGCCCATGCGTTTGCAATAGATATATATAGAAGTTTTACACATTTTAAAGAAAGTGAAATCAGCAGTTTTACTCTTTTAAAAGTAAAATTAATATTTAACAAAGGTAATCAGATGTTTAATCACTAAAATAACTTGGTCGATGCATTACTAGGTAGGTACTTAACATTTTATTACTGTATTGTTCGACAAAGCTATCAGAATCCTTGTGTTCCCACAATTAAAAAAACGGAGAAGTAATTACTAATAACAATATCCTACCAACGCAATTCAGTCAACAATCATATTTATAATGACATACATACTCAGAATCAAGCTACGGATACTACTAATTATTACAATTCGTAATTATTTATTAGGTATATTAGTCTAGCATATAAAATATTTTAAATCTGGTACAAACCGTGGTCAGAATAATTATTGAATTTTAATTAAATACTGTACATAGTTCAACTGCGCAGTGACATTACAGTTACACTAATCTGAAACTATTAAATACAAATAACAAAATTTCATAATACAATGCTGGTTTCCATTCAAGTCTTGTCCGGAAAAAATAGTAATAAAAGACTATTACTCTCCATACTCTATGTGTCTATTTTTCTTAAGAGGTATTTCAGTAAAATAGGACACTTTTAACTACAACTGGTATTCTTTTATAAGCAAAATAGATATGAGACATACGACATTCCACTTCATTAAACTTGATCGGTGCAGAGCGAGTAAAAATGATTTTTGTTCTTGGCATATTTCGAAGGGCGCAGAATCCTGTTACATACGTGGGAGGCACCCTTAGTTTTTTGAATAGTATTTTGAAATCCGTTAAATCTAAAAGGCAAAAGTCATAACAGTTCACAAAAGTAACAAAACAGTTTAACAGATGCATAATGTATTTTTAATGGGGTTTAAATTCAAGCTTACCCTTTAAGTCACAAATTGAAGGCTTCACCCTCATCAAATTCATCCTTCGATTTCCGTAGGAACCTCCTTCAACATTTTCAATTTTTGGCACATTTCAACCGAAAATCCCGTAAAGACCGAGTCGACTAAAGCAACATCATCAATTTTTTCAAAGTCATTATAGCTGCTACTTCTACTTCTATCAGTCTCCTCCTAGGCATAATAAAGACAATCATTAGACATTCCAAACATTTTGATGGAGTTTGCTAATGGAAAGAGTACCCATAAAGAACACAATGCCTATTTACCCATGATATATAAATTCAATACAATATGATTTAATAATATTATGTATGTACTTACGTCCTCGATCAAAGCACTGCCTTTTGTAGTATCCGAAGTGGCAGTAGCAGTTGCAGTTTCTGATGCGCATCTCTCGGTGTCTTTCGCTGTGAACTTTTACTGCAACCCGCAATCGGTTTCTCTTGTTCAACGGCGGAAGCCTCGTCCTCATCTTCAGGCTTAATGCAACTTTCAACTGAAGAACGTTTAACACTCTTGGAATTATTGAACTTGCTCATGTTACCAGTTTCTATTGATAAGTCTTACGAAGTTAGTGTTTTATTTAACAGCGGCAGATGCAGAATCAATGACTTTTAATGTCAACAGTAACAATAGATGTTAACAACAGACATACAGAAAGTAAGAATGGACTGACTAGGATAGCTTTCTTTATATGTAAACAAATATTATATTTTTGCTAGTGTAGTTGGCTTACAAACGCAAACTAAAAATAGCTTTCTAACTTGTTTTATTAGTTTTTTCCCAATTCCCTGGTTGGCGACATAGATGGCCATTTGACTTGACCTTGGCCTCCCCTCCCCTCAAAATGAATTGCAATTTGTGTCCTCAGCCTCCCCTCAAAAAATCCCTCAAAATATTTTACACCTCGGCCTCCCCTTCTCTCAAAAAATCCCTCAAAATATTTTACACCTCCCATCAAACGAATATAGAAATTGTGCCCTCAGCCCCCCCCCCCAATTTTCAACTAGACAAGCTTAATAATAATATTTTATTAGACCAGACTAGACTTGACTAGCTAAAATTTTGGGCAGCTTTATTTTGAGTACTAACTAAGTGCACACACAACTGACCTCGTCCTCTCTTCAAAAAATCCCTCAAAATAGTTTTCTCTTCGGCCTCCCCTTCGCTCAAACTAATTCAAAATTTGTGACGAGGGGAGGTCACATGAGGCCATTTTTTGGGCTGAGGTCTGCCCTCCTCTCATTGAGATCGGCCATCTATGTCTGCTCTCCAGTGTGAAACTCTAACACTGGAATTCGAGTTGGGCGCGGATGCTGCTGAGAGCTGGATTTCCTTTCAAGTAAAATAATTTTGAAGTGCCAGCTGACCGTCAAGGCCAATTTACTACTGCATACCTACATACATCCTTATTGCTATATAACTGCACTACTGCATTAGTGGGTTCAAATTCTAAACAGATAATTATCGATAACTGCTAATAAAGGCATGTCTACCCAACCCTACAATTATAGTTCTCACAGCTCATGGAGTACAGCACAGTGCAGAGTGTTGACACATGTATACAGTTCACTTTCATTCACTGTGTGAACGATTACATTCGCCTATAAAAAGGAAAGCAAACTGATTTTTAATTACACAACGTATTTATCTTTCCTGCACGATATTCTTCGGTCGATCTAGAGCCGCCGTAAGTAATAAATCCAAATCTCCGTTGGAGTCCAAACAAAATTAATATCTTAAAGTGTAAATCCGCTGCGAATAGTAATATTTTTTCTGTTCTTTTCTATAGAGAGGGTAAAACTCAACGACACGTCAACACCATGGGTCCTAAAATTCCAAATATTAAATTGAACAATGGTCTTCAAATCCCTATTTTCGGCCTAGGAACGTGGAAGGTGAGTAATAATATTAAATTCATTTATTCTGTGACAGTCTGTCGGTGTAAATTGTCTGTGATCTGTGACTTTGATTTGACTGCACTCTAAAAAGTCCCATTAAAAATGAGTCCTGAAAATATCTGGATCGCATCATAACCACATCATGCCCGCATCATCACTGGTATGATGCGGGCATTATGCGATCCAGATGTTTCCTGGATTCATTTTTAATGGCATTTTTTAGAGTGTTGGTAATTATTAGTAATTAAAGTCCTGCGTCCATATACTGACAGTTGACAGTCCGTAAGCTTTCGGATAGAGCTGTGATAAAATATCTCACTTTTATAAACTATAGTGCATAAGTACAGTAAGTGACCTTCGTTTGAATTGTTGACCCTTTGAGTTTGATAGTTTTTGGATAGATATTCATAGTTATGTCAGAATCGTATCATTCTCGAAACTACTCCTTTAATGCATGGGACCACGTGCGAGGCAAAAATGAGAGTAAATTAAAAGTATCATCCACATCAGGCCATGTGTGTGGCTTAATTGTTCCATAAAAGTCTAGCTCGTGTCATACATACAATATATGCATCAGGTACCTTTTACTGGTACTGGGGAAGTGAGGAACAAGAAGCATCTGCCAGTTGGTGCCAGCCTTTCAATCTGACAGTAGGTTTCGTCGTTATCTTGAGTTTTGCACACGCTACGGACCAGTTATGGCAGCTTCGTGTCAGCTCTTATAGAGCTCGTGACAGAATGCCTTTTTGTGCGACCCATTCTCGCTGGTCTGGTGAGGGTGCAATACAAGTGCCTGTCAATAAACGAAAAGCAGACAAATATTGAAATGCCTATATGGATATGGATATGGATGCTACACTACTGTGTATTTAAAAAATATTTATGCTCCTATAAAAAATTGACTGGACACTTAAAGATAAACGTGAAGCTGACATGGTAATCTTGAATTTACAGAGATAAAAATGCTGGCCACAAACAGCATATTCCTAGTCCAGCGTGATTCATTCTGTTCATACAACCCAAAGTTACAAGAGAAAATATGTATGATAGCTTAGTAGCTTAAAAAGTATGTATTATACAGGCACCGAGTTTTGTTCATATTTTAAATAAACATTCATATAGATACTTACTCATCTGTATAGTGTGCGTGTGTACGTACGTAAACCGCCTCTCGCTGGCTTTCAGCTTATTGCCAGTTTAAATTATGCAAGTCCCGTATAAATCATTTTTATTATTCCCTACATGGTCTTTCAATTGGTTTGGTAGACTAACTGTTTCAGCAAGTTTGCACTTTCCAACTACCCTTGATATAATGACCTATGTCTCATATGTGTAATTATATATTTACACAGTATTTAACAAGTTTAGATTCTTTAAGCTAATCAATCAATGCTGCTGTCTCAGAACACACCAAACGCTTTGTTAGCCTAAACTAAAGTGAAAAACTAGCGTACCGTAAACTCTCTAATAGAACGCCCGCGCACTATTCCATTCAGCCCCTCGGACTCCCGCGTATAATTAGAGACCCGCGCATTATTCAAACTAACCGTTTTACTACTCTGAATTCAGTTGGAATAAACAGTCTAAAAACAAGAATTTTGACACTTTTAAGCGACTTAAAAGTATGTGTCATTTAATTCAAGCTATTCCGTGGCTAAAAAGTTATGTAGGTTTACACTAATTTCTGTACACTTAAACACTGAAAATAATTCCAGTGACCCGCGTACTGTTAGAGACCCGCGTTGTATTGGAGACCCACGCAATATTCAATTCAGGCCCTCGAACCCCCGCGTACAATTAGAGACCTGCGTAGTAATAGAGACCCGCGTTGTAAAAGAGAGTTTACGGTAGGTACACAAATTAGAAGTTTCCCATTGATTAAGCTTGGACACAAGTCTATTTAATTATTTAAGCTATCACTAGTCAGGTTTACTTGCGATGCTTGTTCATCAATATTTGAGATGTAGTTGTATAGATTCACATTAATTACCGATTGTAGCCTATACTGTCAAAACCTAACTTTCTTTATCCTGTAGTCCAAACCCGGCGAGGTCACCGAAGCGGTCAAGAATGCCATTGACGTTGGATATCGTCATATTGATGGTGCCTTATGCTATCAGAATGAACCCGAAGTTGGGGCTGCGATACAAGCTAAAATTACTGAAGGGATCGTGAAGCGGGAGGACTTGTTCCTGACAAGCAAGGTAACCATAATAAAAATAAAATAAGTACAACCCATCTTTCATATAGTACATACATAGCATTATCAGGTGATTGTACTGTATTCTACATACTGTTGTGTGTGCCTCTACTCCACGGCTTTACATAGGCAATTGTTTCCAATAATATACCCAGGGGAATTAATACAGAGGAGAATTATTTCTTTTTTTACTCTTCAGGGGAGGAAATAATTAGACAGGGAAATTATTCGAAGAAGTACGGCAATACAACAGTCATCTTGGCTTTATTAACCTATTCGCAACAGGAGAACCATGGAAAATCATGCTTTAGAAAAGTGTTTAATTCTGTATATTAACGTTTTCAAAACGGTCAAAACTAGTAAATGACACTTTTTCAAAACGGTTAAAACTAATAAATAACAATTTTTCAAAATGGCCAAAACTAGTAATTATCCCTTTTCAAAACAGTAAAATGTAGTAAATGACACTTTTTCAAAACAGTCAAAACTAGTAACTGATATTTTTAAGACCGTCAAAACTAGTAAATGACACTTCTTCAAAACGGTCAAAACTAGTAAATGATACTTCTTCAAAACAGTAAAATGTAGTAAATGACACTTTTTCAAACCAGTCAAAACTAGTAACTGATATTTTTAAGACCGTCAAAACTAGTAAATGACACTTTTTCAAAACGGTCAAAACTAGTAATTAACATTTTTAAAACGGTCAAAACTAGTAAATACCACTTTTTCAAAACAGTCAAAACTAGTAATTAACATAACCGTTTTAAAAAACGGTCAAAACTACTAAATGACACTTTTTCAAAACGGTCAAAACTAGTAAATAACATTTTTAAAACGGTCAAAACTAGTAAATGACACTTTTTCAAAACGGTTAAAACTAGTAAATAACACTTTTTCAAAACGGTCAAAACTAGTAAATAACATTTTTAAAACGGTCAAAACTAGTAAATACCACTTTTAAAAGGTCAAAAAATTAGAAATAGCCGTTTTCAAAATGGTCAAAACTAGAAATTCTACTTTTTAAAAAACATTCAAAACTAAGTGTATACCGTTTTGAAAAGGTTAATAATAGCTAGGTACTACATGCTAGGAGTTAACGCTCGACTCAAGTATAAATAAACAGTTTTACAAGCGTGGGTAAACAGGAATAATTTATTACTATTTGACTTGCATAATTCTTTTTAGTGAATTTGATTTTCTTTATGTGTTGTTTTAGCTGTGGAACACATTTCATCGCCCTGATCTGGTCGTTCCATCTTTGAAGCAAACGTTGAAGGATTTAGGGACCGATTATTTGGACTTGTACTTGATCCACTGGCCTATGGCTTTCAAGGAGGACAGCGGTCTTTTCCCTAAAGATGAGAACGATCAGTTTTTGTACAGCGATGTGGATTACGTGGATACATGGAAAGCCCTGGAAGAATGTGTTCGTCTTGGATTGGCCAAGTCTATTGGCGTGTCCAACTTTAACAGCCAGCAGCTTCAACGGATCCTTGACGTAGCCACCATCCCACCTGCAATCAACCAGGTACGACGGTCATTGATTTTGTAGATGTGCTATCATATCAATCAACATTTAAATTACATTTTTCTATATTTTTCTTATTTGATTTTATAATAAAATCTGATTTTTTGTTACAATCAGATCGAGATTCATCCTTACTTGAACCAGACGAAGTTGGTGGACTTCTGTCAGAAGAAAGGTGTCACTGTAACTGGCTACAGTCCTTTGGGTTCTGCTGACAGGCCATGGGCCACCCCCGAAGACCCTAAACTTTTGGACGATGAAAAGCTAATTGAATTGGGGAAAAAATATAGTAAATCAGCAGCTCAAATTGTTCTACGATGGTTGGTAAGTACATTGCGTGCAGTAAATCATTGTATAATTCCTAACATGTTATGTACCGTAAAGCTTCAATTAGAACCACCCGGGCTATAAATGAAAATAGGCCCTCATACCCGGGCTGTATGAGGGACCCGGGCTCTATCAGGGTCTGGATTTGCATGGGGTTATAGAAAAACTCGCCTTCAGACCCCGGGTTCTATTAGGGACCCGGGTTCTAATAAGGACCGGGCTCTATTTGAAGTTTTACGGTACCTATATAAAAAGTGCAAGTGCTGAAAAGCAAGCTTTTACAATAAGAAATAAAGATATGTGATCTCTGATCGTAACAATGTATATGTTATTATACTATAAAATTTGTAAAACTAATTACAGACTCAACGTAATATTGTTGCCATTCCCAAAACTGTGAACAAGAATCGGCTTTTGGAAAATATTGATATTTTCGATTTCACGCTTTCGGATGACGACGTTGCTTACCTTGAAACATTTGAACGCGACGGCCGCACTTGTGTCATCCCATGGCATGGTCATCATCCACATTACCCATTTAAAATTGAATTTTAATATGTTTGAATCTTTGAATCCAAAATACGCCATGCCTTATGTAACATGTATCTATGAACACCATGCCAATAAACGTATTCTGCCGTTTTGTACTGCATTAGAATGTTGCCTAAATAGACTCAAGTTTTTTATTGTTGCAATTTCTAAAGATTTAAAATTATGAGCCACAAAAAGAATTAAGTAACAATCTTGTGAATATTTTTATATTTAGAGTAGCATTAAACATAGAACTGTACCCACTAGTTATACGTACGTATTTCTTATTTTTCCCAGTTCCTAATACCATCACCATATTTTTCGCCATTCGTCAGTAGTTTCGCTTAGTTGCATCATTTTGTATCAAATATATATTATCTAAGGCAACAGGCCACAGCATCAGAACACTAACTACAATCTCAATCTCCAACAACTTCTTTTACTTGACCCGATCTCCTTTGCACTTTTAGACAACAACTGATATCAGTACTTGCCGTTGTCAAAGCGTGTGGATTAGTACGGTTCGGGTTTTGGCTCAATCAAACCGAACCGGCGTTTTAATAGTTAACCTAATTGAGGCTTATTGCATTTTTTGCACTGAAAAGGCTAAAAGTTTACAAACTTCCACAGTTTTTCAAAAAGTTGAAACGCCAAGAATCAAGTGCCAAGAAAACGATCAGGATTTAAGGATTATTCAAGCTAAGAACTAATATGGTCTGTTTAACTGCTATTTTGGAATTCAGTTTACCGTTTGGTTGACCGTTTACGAATCGATTCGAAGAGCACTCTAACAGAATCGAAAAAACTACTAGTTAAGGTTGGGTTGAAGGATCAAACCGAACAGAACCGTAAGATTCGCTTTCAAAGCGTTTAGGTATAATCATGTGGGTGAAATGAACAAAGCTTGAAATGGGAGCCAAATATTTTTTCGTTTCTATAAAAAAAAACCACAATATAGATTTTTCCCACCACAACTTTCAACTGCAACATGAATTCCTTAATGAAAAAAATAGATGTCATACATACCGCATTCCGCCTCATTAGCCTGACCACAGTGAACCGATGAACTGTGGGCAAATGTGATCTTTGTTCTTGGCATATTTCGAAAGGCGTAGTATATGCCGGTACATAGGAGGCAAAGGTAGAACTTAGTCTTGTAAATATAATCTTGAAATCCGTCAAATCTACAGTTTAGTTCGTCAAAACAGTTCACAAAATACAGAAACAGAAAATAATTAATAAATCAATTTCACTGAAGTACCGTAAAGCTTCAAATAGAACCCCCCGGGTTATAAATGAAAGTAGGCCCTCAGACCTGGGCTGTATAAGGGACCCGGGTTCTATTAGGGGTCGGATTTGCATGGGGTTATAGAAAAACTAGCCTTCAGACCCCGGGTTCTATTAGGGACCTGGGTTCTAATAGGGACCCGGGCTCTATTTGAAGTTTTACGGTACGTACCTAGGTACATGATTATGTCTTTTTGACTACAAAACTACAATTTAAATTTAAGCGTACCTTTTAAGTCACAAATGGAAGGCTTGACTCTTATAAAATTCTGAAATGACGGATTTCCTTCGATTTCCGTCGGAATCTGGTTCCCCGTTCTTAACTTTTTGCACGTTTCAATTGGAAATCCCGTAAAAAACGAGTCGACGTAATTAACTTCATCAAACTCACCACTCACGTTCGTATTAAAACCACTTTCATTAGACATTCCGTAGATTTCAATGGATTTCGCCAGTGGAGATACTTCCCATAAAGAACAGTTCAATTCTTCCATGCATTTGCACTTTATTTTTAAAATAGTGACATCTCGAAACACATTCAAGACAGACTTATTTGCTCTCTCAATTCTCAATGGTTTCTGGCAGCCTAGAATAGATTTCTAAATCTTTGACGGTAGTCTTATAAGCGTGCGGAACCATCTTTTTATTGTGGGACTGACAGGTGTTAAGTGGTATTAAATTGCCGTTCGTGTCAACGTCATAATTGTGCGTGTCCAACTGTAGATTTTGCAGACTTGGGAAACTGTTACGAGACCGATTTGAGCAACGTCCATAGATGCGCTCATCAACTTCATTTAAACATTCAAAATTCAGATTCCTCAAACTTGCGGGAATCTGTCCGTGTTGGTTTCGATTCAAATACCATAATTCCATTAGGCTCAAACAGGGTCTCGTGTTAAGGCTGCCAACATTCTGATAATTATACTGCACAAGCTTTAAACACTCCAAGTTTTTTAAAACCGGAAACTGAATATCTCCAAATGGGCAAATACGAAACTCTAAATACTTCAATGTATCTTTGCTCGACTCCAATACTCGGTTTAGAAACATCTCTATTGTCGAAGCCTCACCTAATGCTTTAACGATTCCTACTACAGTATGTTCTTCCGCAAATACGATTAAGTTCGTCAGCTTTGGCTGGCTTTCTGCAAGTTGTTCAAACACGGAAAGCTCCTCCAAATCATATACATATAAACCGTATTCCAGCTTCCTGCTCAGTCCAACCTTTCCGTGATCTAAAAGGAGTTTTAGATCCTTGACTGTGGTGTTTTCGACCGACTGTAGATTGATGGCTGCATCGACAAGTTCTATCAAATTAAAATCTGGACATGGGCCTAAAACTAGAGTTTTAAGATTTGGAAGAATTACAGATTTTCGAACCAGAGGATGGTCAATGGAAGGGTCAATAAGATCCCCAAAAGCGCGGAAAGCTTTCAAGTATTGTAGGTCAAGACATTCTAAATTAGGGGCATATTTTAAGAGCAAGGAGCGCAGGTCACGTTTTAAAATATGACCCTGTCGGCCACCAACAGTGATAGTTTTCACATTGGTTCCATGAATAGAAAAGAATTTAAGGAGGGACGAAGCGTTGATTGTTTTTTTGTCGAAGGAGAAGCTGTTGATGAAATGAAACTTGGAACACGGAAACTTGGGTGATTTTGAAATGAGTTCATTCAGAGCTTCGATCGGAGCATCGTAGCTACGGTTACAATAGACGTTTCTTATTTCGCTGAAGTATTTGAAATTGGATGGAAAAAAGATCTCATCGATACCGAAAGAGATTTGACAGGCGCTACTTCGAAGCAATACTGATGTTGCAGAGTCACGCCAAGAGCGATTCACGAGTCGAAACTGAAGCAAGT
>JAQFZC010006937.1:0-11837 GCA_034695205.1 Dicyrtoma fusca | reverse complement strand
CTTTTGAAAAATGGCAAAATAAATGTGCGTACGGCTGTCTTACAGAAAAGTTGTGTGTATTTGTCTAGGAGGACGCGGAGAAGTTGAGTGAGGATCTTGGCAATAAAAATGACACCATTCGGCCCAACATCATCTGCAAATTATCCGCCGCCAATGTGAGAATAGCTTCCGAGGTGAATGCCACGGGTAAAATCACGAGAGACTGCAAATTCAACATTACCATAGAAGTGGACTTTGCCTTCAATGAGGATAACAAGGTGGAGAGCATTGCGTTCCGTGGGGGACGGACGGGGGAGATTACTCAGGGGATTGTGGGAACGGTACGGGATGCTCTGGAAGAGAGTTTACTTCGTGTGGCAAGTGAGTACTCGGCAGCGAACACGACCGTGGATCAGGTTGCTCGTGATTGGAGTCGGATTTGTCAGAGAGCCCCATGGGGTTGTGCCTGAGATGGATTTGTTCTTGAAAAGCACATTTAAAAATGACGTCCACACATAATCGGCAGTAATAATGCTTTTACAGCTTCAAAACTATAAAAATAACCCGTGTAAAACTAATACCAGTAAGCTCACCAGCTGTCATGGTTGGTAATATGGTAAATAATAACTTCAAATTGCAACCGTATTGTTCATCTTTGGGACCTGTCAATTATTACGTCAACCAAGGAACTTGTATTTTACTTTTTTTTTAAATGAGCAAATAGAAACTTTTACAACTTTTGAAAACGTATAAATCAGGCTTTCTATTTTTTGAAAACATGCCCGTGTGCATGCTTTGCCTTTTTTAAAACGTACAAATGGGGTGTTGCATTTGGTAAAAACAAAAAAAAATACACTACGGTTTCCGAAGCCCAAATACCTTCCTAAGAGTATAAAGTAATATTTGAAAGGCCGCTTGTACTTTCAGCCCAGGCTTCAATACTAATTCAAATAGGAGATGGAACAATACAACTAACTGTAAGCAGTCCTATTATTTTCATGGAGTTTGACCAACTTTATTTATTATCTGATTTGCTTCACTAATAATTATTGCCTATTCACACATATATATATTACTCTGTCATCCTTCAAGTGTACTACTCCATCGTAAAGTCAATTATTTACGAATCCATGGAATATGAAAAACAAACACACAAAAAACACTACACTACGATGCTTATCTCTTGACGAACAAACAAAAATGTTAAGGAAATCCTAAAGGTAGACTATTATACATAAAAATATAAATATATAACATATCTGTAATCGACTGCTAAGGTCCTGTAGTGAGGGAAGGATAGATTCTACATTAATTTCAAGTTTAAGGTTAATTTTAGTCTCCGTAAAACTGTCCTCTCTATTTTCTGATTTGCTGTCTCTATACAGCATCTCTGCAAGTCGTTTCAAATTGCTTTCATGGATGCCTCCCACAAGTGTAATGTAAATTTACCTATCTAACTGTACTTAAAGTTAAGGGTTGTGTGTCTGTGCCTCTTGTTCTCTGAGGCGTGCATACATTTAAGCGTACGCACGACCACAGTAATTACAATTTACATTTACAATTATCTTCCAGTAAAATAGTCTGTAGGTATGCACTTCTTGCACAATGGCAACCTTTCAACTTTTGGAGCTGTAAGAATTTCCTTTGAGACACACACACACACACACACACAGATAAATTTCCTAATTATTTATGAATAGTTATAACACGGCCTTGTTACCTATGTGTGTATTTAAATTATTGTGTACTGGTGGGTTTGAAGTGTTTTCAACCGTATATATGTATATGATCCTGCTACATGCATATATATATGTATACTCGTAAGGTAGATACTTTAGTTCCTTTTGACAGTACAGACATATACAGAGTATAATTTTATGAGTTACGAGTCTTCACACTCATTATATAGTTCATGCCTAGAATCTTTGATGAATCTCACAACATATAGTCACCACAGACCACGAGTATAATGATCAAAAGAGAGAGAAAAAAAAGAAAAATATTATAGACAGTGGTAGTGTATTGTGTATCTGAAGAAACAAAAAAAGTTCCATTTTCGAATGTAGTCCAACTTGTTGTATGATCAACTATATTTTGGTAAAACTATGAACGGGAAATAAATCTGCTCCTTAAAAAGAAAAAAAGAGAAACCTCGAATTCGAATTATTGTTTTTTTTTGTTTAGCACAGTTTTTAAATATTTTGTATGTCATTTTAACTATTAATTCCTTAATTTTGTTTTACAAGTAATTATACACACACATTGTACGGGGAGGGAGCAGCTACAAAGCCCACAATAGACTGACTTTTTGCCTTGTCTCTGTACTTCAATTCAAAGTACATACTCACAAGTATTATACATATATATATATTGTATATATATAACTAGAGGTATATATGTATATTGAGAGATTAAACTTTTAAAAATTGATATATGGGTAGAGTTGACTTACTTTTTCGCTTCCAGCTCCTTCATTATTTGCACCATCATTAAAAAAAGAGAATTTTAAAGATTACTACTACTATAAACCTACAAAGCCTACAGTTTGTTTTTTTCCTTCCTTTCTTTTAATGTATTGCGGCACACAAGTAATTATAAAATATGTAAAGTAAAACAGACTTTAAATTAAATGGAGAGACTAGTATACACCCAGGAGGCCTCCAAGTGTGTGTAGTCTAATGATGTTTGTAATTAAAAATCTGTATGGAGTATCACGAATAATTCTTGCCTCACCTTAGTATCAAACTATGAACTTCACAGAAATATAATAACAGTAATAATATACGACCCTCAGGAACTGTCACTACAAAATTTCATAGTCCATACGCTACACTGTAATGTCTGTAGACATAAAGTGAGCGTCAAGTGAGTGGGTCATTACAGAAATAATTCTATTATAATAATGGTACGGTAGTGAGCGGTAAAAGTATGAGACATAATTATTATTATACAAGAGAGAAGAAAAAAAAACGATGGAGTTTGAATGAAGAATATTCATTTACTGCCTTTGAGTGTTAACTTTATTTTTAAATGCATACATAGATTCTGTTATCGTTAACTCTAGGGATTGCCGATTGTAACAAACACTATTATTATTTATAATCTTTGTTAGCATATTTGTCGTTTTTTCCCTTTGTAATCTTTTGTGAATCTGAATCTACTATACAAATGATTTCATTTATATAATCATAATAATGATGTAGTTCTTTATAATATCTTAATCTTAAGCTATGTGACTGTAATCTTAATTTGTGTGAATAAAAGTCCTAACTATGTACTAATATTGATCTTGTTTTCACGTCCTTGTCACTTTATGATTCATCAGGCTGTGTAGGTATTCATGTATCCAATTATAATTTATAATGTAAAAAGGATTTGGTTTGAAAGGGAACGTTTTTGCTCATGATTTGCTAACGATTATGCTTCAAAAATGTCGATTGTTTAAGTGCATGTAAAGTACGGAGGTATTTAAAATGCTATATAAATGCTGAAAGGAAGGTCAAAAGAGGGAGGCTCAGTGGGAAATTGGTTTTTAAAATATTTTATTATCCAGAATTTCGTTTCGGTTTGACAATTTTTTTAAATTTCTCGATGGAAAACAGGTAAGAGATTGTGTCAATATTTTAATTTCTTCATTCAAAGGCGTACACCCCACATTCTTTTTTTTTTAAGAATATTATATAATACGATAAATGTACACAAAATATCAGGCTAGCTACACTATTAAAATGAAGTCGCTCTACGGTTAAGTTCACAAATCCATTTATCTACAGAACACATAATTTTTTAATGGTAAAACAACAAAAAAAACAAATAATAATAATAAATAACATCATCTGATTAGAATGTGATTTTTCTGATTCTGTATTCTTAATGTCAATCACGTGGTTATTAAATTTTTTTCTTCTTTAGTACAATACGATATAGTAATTTATTATGTGTATAATAATAATATTGACATACTGTGATAGTATTATCAGTGCTTAAGGAGTCAACTCATCACTGACAACAATCAACGTTAATTAGTTCACGATAAGATTAAAATGTGAATTTTTTTTTCGTTCTACGTCTTTTTATACCACCATCACTCACTCACTCTCTCTCTCTCTCTCTCTCTCTCTGGCCTGGGCATTACGAACAATATTGACAATATATTTTTGTTTTGGTAATTTTGACAAGTTTACATCACGTGATTCCGCAATGCAGCTTCCATCAGGCGATAATATCAGCAGTATTGAATTTATTCCCACTCGTCTCACGTTCACATAGTTTACAGTTGATTTCATTAATTACTATGTCATTTATAATAATATGTATGTGATTTCAAAGTTAGACACCTAGTTTCACCCTCATGGTAATAATTATACAATAATAATATTGTTCTACTCGAGTGATTTAGCAAGTGGTACATAGTTTTTTTTTGTTTTTTTTTACAATAAATATGATTCTGTGTGTTGTGTTAACGTTGACGTAACCCCCTTTTAGCTCTCCCCGCACAACAAATACCGAACAGCAATCATAATTATCACTAATAAGAATAGCATATTTTTTAATTGTAACGACAGTACTCATAATATTATGATATTGTTAATAATTGCGAAAACGTGAACCTTTAACAATGAACTTCATCAAGTACATACAATAATATGAACGATCAAACAACTAATTAACAATCTCGCTTCAAAATTATTCTACAAAACGTTATACACACTTTTTTGTTGTTGTAATACTCTAAAAATTATGATTTTTTTCAACATTTGTGTTTTCCTAATCAAATTCGAATCAGAATACATACTTGATTTTCAATAGTTTTCTTTTCTCCTTCTAGTAATAGTCAAAGCATGTGGATCCTCACCCTACTGCGTAGTAATTCAATATTAAATTTAAATCATCATCATCAGAAATAATTATTTAGCATAATTATACATATTATATATTTCAACGTTAAGTTCAATCATAAATCCTTCACATGCATTTTTGCTTCCGCTCTACGACTTATTCAACTTTGAAACTATGATGTAATGTAAGTACCTAGACAAAATTTAAATGTAATATTCTAAGTTTTTTTTTATTATAAATAGTTTTCTATATTAGTGTACGCATTTTGAAGCGATCTCTTTTTACATTGGCATTTTTTTAGTATGTATTTATTTTTATTAATATTTTGTAATCATTTGTTTATTTTTTGTTATCAATGTATGCATGAAGTATATCATTTTTGTTTCTGTTAACTCTTTCTTTTTCCCCCCTATAATTCTGTATTTATATACTTAACTGTAGATAGTATATCTCCCACACGATAAATGACTAAACAGACTATATTGTATGTGCTTTTATAACAACATTATAATTTGAGTGAAAAAATTTCAAAGCTCACAATATAATATTTTATTATATATATTACATCATTATCATTTCTTCGTTCCTTATAGATATACTAAACCTACTATATACTTAACATATATTTATAATATATAGATATATAATTTACACGCTACATCCTTACAAACGAACTTATCAACTATTTCATTAATATATCTGTGGTCCAAGAGACTGAATATCCTTGTAATGTAGTGGTTTAATATATTTACGTATAGTGTATTTCACCCGTCAAGGTCCTCTCAATCAAATTCAATATATATATACTGTTTAGCAGAACATACCTACATACTTCTGATGTTGATAATACACCTAAACTCAACTATGTATAAACTTACAGTCAGAAAACGAATGTAATACACTACACTGATGATACAATGGAAAAAAAAATCTTAACTGCATAAGGCAGCCATCAAATAAAAGTACAACCAGTTCAACATCAACATTAAAATAATACCAAAAGGATAAAATCAAATCCTGTAAGAATAAGCATGAAGCCCGCATAGAAACGAAAGGAGTTCAAAACTGGGGTGCTAATGTTAGTACAGTAGGTAGTAGTTTGGTGGAAACAGTATTAATATAAAATCTAAAATGAATTTTGCCCTCCCAAATTTCACTAATGAAATCCCAATTTCCAAAATCCAATAAGTAAGTACCCATAGAAATCACATGAAATAGTAGTATTATGCTTATTAGTCGTCCCACCGTCTGTCTTCCTGTAAGTTGCTAATAGAAAAATCTAAAAGAATAATTATTATTGTATCGTTTCTATAAGGGATCTCCGACCAGACATCTTACTGAAGTTTCTATGTAGCATAAAATTAGCCTTAGGGATCGAAATCATATTCATATCTGTATATTTTGTAGTAATAATAATAGTAGTATTCATTATTTTTTACATAGTTTATACACATAAAATAATAATATAGAGACCAAAAAAACGAACAACCTACCATGATAAATCAGTTTATAATAATTAATATATTAATAATATATTATAATTAAAAAGTATACGAAATGATCATACAGAAAACCTTAAGTATAAGTCAGGTTTCAGCAGTTACCGATTCATTAAATATTGAATTGATCCTCCCAAAATCTATATTATAGAATAATAGATTTACAAGCGTAATCCGGAAAATTCCCAAATAATCTTTAGCCGACAACTCGAAATCGAAAACAACAATCAAACAAAGGTAAGATCTAAAACATATGTACACTGTAGTAACACTCGACTCACGGATATCATTAATTAGATACTTATATATGTACATGCTATATAATTATGAGTAACAAAACAGTAATTAACAGTATCTCATGAAAAAAACTGAATAGTAAAGATTATGTAGGTAATACAACAGACTTTTTCAAAAATCTCGAGGCAAGAGAAGTGAGTGTAAATAAATAGTTACTTTAAATGAGGGGAAAACATAATCATACATAGGTAGGTAGGTATAAAGTCATCATTACATTATACAAATACAAGTATAGATCCTACAGCTTTTATGTCATCCACATCACGATTGATTGAAACTCCACCTGAATATATATAGTCTGTTTACTTTGAGTAAAAAAGGTGCATTGAAGATTGCTTCTAAAACCTACTGGTAGTATAATTACAGTAATAATTATACGTATATATATACATGTATGTATACATATATATGTTCCTTTATATATAATATAACGATATTATTTATCCTGTAGAATTACCTTCAATTAAATACGTTCAATTGTAGGCATAATAGCACATAAAAACTCATCCTTCTAGGATTCAAGTCTACAAATAATAGATTTATACATGAGCAAAATTATGAATTGATAATATAGGTAAGTGATTATCGTATTACTAATACACCTGCATAATTTTTTATTCTAGGACGACCATTTGGTGTCGTTTATCCAACTTACAGTCACTTTAAAATCCTGCTATGTATATAATGTCGTATCTTCTGTTAAATCGTGAACAACTTCTAACACTTGTCCAATGATGTCAGTCCACAAAAATTGAAAAGAATAAGTAATCATTATTAATTGGGCTAGTGTTCTTTTCTCGGGGAGCAGATGAAAAGCAATTACATACCGGATACAGCGCAACAATATATTTCCGAACAACGAATAAAAGAGCTAACTAATTTAAATTACTGTAACATTATTATTTTAAATAATTCACAAAATGAAGATCATATATATAGCTTTATTTTGAGGATTGCTTGTATGGACATAAGCACCAACAAAAACCTCAAATTCTATCAATTGAGGGAGTATCTTCCTCCCTGAGTGGAAAAACGAATTACGCTGGATAAACTAGCAAAAAACAACTATGATGAAAAGGTTTTTTAAGTTGTAGTATTAAACAAACCTGAATGCGATAAAAAAAGAAATAATCAGTAATCAGGCGACATGGACGTATTTTGCACTTGATTGTACAAAAACGCGGAGTACAGGCTCGCTACAAACTTATGTGTACGTTACATATATATTTATATATAATTACTAAACATGTAAATTTAAAATATTTAGATGAGCAAAAAACCAGTCACAAGCTTGCTTTTCAACGAAGTATGATAACACATGTTTCATGTGTGTGACCTGTGCGAGATGAATTCGCACAAGGTTCGTGTTATACCTCTCAGATCAGAAAAGTATCAATTTCTTGCCTTACCATAGTTAAAGTTGAAGTGTGTTTTTGAAAGTCGAGTTAGAATTCGAAAATATCTCACGACGTCTTCAGATGTTGATTTTTACTTAGTAAAGGACCTTCGACTTAGGTACAAACTCTGGCACATTCGGATTGAACGTTTCACTGTTGCCATTCGCTGTGACCATCGTGGACTGCACAGTAATTCCATTGGAAGGCGAGGGAATGGCAGAGTCAATAGGAGACGAGGCGGATATCATGCCGTCGAGTTCAGTGTCGACAATGGAAGAGGCAGGAGAAGGCAACATAGGAGAAATCTTCATGGCTGTTAGTGAGATTGACAGAGACACCACGGAGTCCATGATGGGCCATTTCGTCGGATTATTCACCGTTCGAACGAACCCCATGTCTTCTGATAGCTCCAGTTTATCTGAAGATTGAATTGCAGTCACGACGATGCTGTAGTCTTCCGTCATGGACTTGACCCGGTGGAAGGATGCTATCAGTTGAACAGGCAAGTAACCTCCTGCGTCCATTTTTCGTCGCAGGAAAAAGTCTTTCTCCAGATTCTCCTCACTAAAGTAGTACTCACTGCAATCCACAGATAACAACATTAACACGCTGTTTCAAAAGCACTGAGCTAGCACAAGCACAACTGCAGAACAAGCTACCAACACATTCGGTAGGTTTTCACGAGCAACGAAAACCAAAATTACTACGCTTTGCTGCACAAAAGTTAAATACAACGGTATACGCTCTTTTAATAAAGAGTGGAAATGTGTGTGGCTTGTTCCACTTCTAAGATAACAATCAAAGCTTCTCCAGCATTTAAGATTTGAGAAAGAGCTAATGCACAGCAATTTTTTCGGTATGATCTATGTCGTCATCACTAAGAGTAAACAATTGAGGAATTTTATTAAGTTTCACTTACATTTGATTCTTGACCATTTCAACTCTTAGTGTGTCAACAGTCACGAATGATGGAAATGACTGTTCCTCTGTAAGCGTAAGAATTCCAGTTGTTTCGAGCGGAGGTGCGAAAGCAGGAGGGAAAGTTGCAAGGTACGGCATAATGTAGTCTGAAGGTGGAGCATATATGGGCGTAAGTGTCGTATATTCCGGGGAGAAATCTTTATAGTCTTCTCTTACAGGTGATGGGATAGCATTGGATTCATTTGGATCTGTGTAGTAATTGTTGTGATGATAATAGTTCTTTCCTCCTCCTCGGTAGCTGCCTCTTCCTCGTCCACCCGATGAACCCAGTCCACCTCGTCCCCGGCCGCGTCCACCACCTCCGTACCCATTGCGGGGCGGCAAACTGGAAGAATCTCCTCCTGAATCTGTTCAGGAAAAAAAAACTTTAATCTAAAGCCTTATATTTTTATACGCACATTAAATAGTCAACATAATTATTAACGATGTAAGCGGGTACTTCTCACGGTAAATACTTCTATCATGTATTTTGAATGCAGAATATAGCATGAGAATATGACCTTTCATCTCCAAACATTAAATACTGTTTTAGCTTTTACACAATTTAACAAAATCGAAAAGATTCGTTAAATAGTACCTCCTATACGCAATATTTACGCCATACGGTTTTTATACAATAAAAGACTATTAACTCGACCGGTATAACTCTCAAAAAAGCGTTACACAGACATATATTCTTGTGAGGTAAAGTAGGGACATACTTTGGATAGAGCTCGGCACTTGATTTAAGACAAACATGATAAACTTAATTGTAATGAAATAATTAGTGTCAAAATGAAATCAGATCCGCAGTAGCTGTACGTTGACGTGGCTTCTGACGAATCCTAACTTTAAATGACGGCAATGGCATTGCCAATAACGTAGGATGATGAACGATTACACGCTGCATGCTACAATAAACACAATTACAGAAGCATCATAAAATTATTTGAAGGAATGTATTCTCAGTAATTCATTTAGTCGTTAATTTATCAATGATAGTTTAATATATTGGACGTTAATACGCTATTCAATCCAGTTAACTGCATTGTGCCTCGTCTGCAAGACATTACTATTATAACCAGATATGTAGCTAACCAAATGTGATCAAAAATTTTAAACCGTTCAAGGTCAGTACTACGCTGCAATCGGTCTAAACGTACAAATGGTGAGCGAGACTTCACAACATGAAAAATAGCTATTGACTGCAAACAGCGATTATATTTTACTCCTGTTACAGTATATGTTAATTACTTTTGGACTGTGATGACTTCATAGGACTTCCAGGGTATCTACCCTTATTGACTGGTCCTGAAGTTCTACTTGAACCCAGCTTTTCACTTGAAGTGCCACCTGCAAAAAATCAAACAAAATCATACATAAGTTTAACACTTCAAACCATCACATTTTATTTTCCAGCGACAACCGGCGGATTATTGAAAATATGACGAAATAGATTATTTGCCACAAAAAAATATATTAAATTAAGTACTAACAAAGTTTCAGGAACAACTCCTACAAGATATTCATTTGAAAATGCAATTTATTATCTGAAATGGCTTGCATGGCATGATGAAGTCAATACTCTAAGAACTAATACCAGCTTATCAGTACCAAGTCACCAAAAATGAAAATTACTTAGAAACACATATAACATTAAACCCAGGTACCTAGACATACACCGTAAGACTTTAAGCTACCTAACAAATTCACGGAACCATGTATAATTTAGATTTGAATAAAGTACCAGCATTCGTGTAGGCAATAATTACAAAGGAGTACAAAAAATAAAAATAATTTTTAAAACTCCATTTCCTTAACATTATGCTGGACTGTGAGACCTAATTCACATGGTACAAACTAATAATTTACAAAAATTCCTTTCTAATATATTCTAATTCAAGTTTTACATGCAACAGTGTTATATAAAGATCCGAAATTCTAATGCAAAGGTGGTATTGGTACATACTTAATGTGTATTTACTTTGAAATGCTGATGATTTATTTGAACCCTCCGAGGATTTGGCTGAGGTCTGAGTGGAATTATTTCCGGTTACGGGTTTGTCACCGTCATTTACAGTCGCCGGAGGGAATTTCATGGCGATGAAAGCTGCAGCATTAGGATTGACATGCCAAGGATTTTCTTTGGGTGGTGGTGCAGCTATAAATTTTTTCTTATACTCTAATTCCGGCCAATCTGTAGTGTCATCATGTCCGTCACTGTCTCCCACACTAGAAGTACCCACACTTCGGCTGATACCATTAATGCTATTGTAACTACCCCTGTGATTTGATCGGAGGTCATTTGAATTTTCACTCTTGTTTCGAAGCACCGCTTTGGCATACGTTGTGCCGTTAGTATAAAAGGAGGCCATGTCCATGGAAGGTTGATTCTATTAGGTGACCAGGTACTGGAATCAGCACAATTAAATCATATATTATTTTAACTATCTTATCACGCCAAACGAACAAATTATCACAATTAAAACCATCCGCAAAAGATTATTTAACCTCCATAATATTGACTGAAACATAATTACTGCTCCTGCACACAAGTTTCTACATAAATATTTCGGTACTTCGGTTCAAATACAATAGCCGGGTAACGGAATTAAGTATAAAAACAAGCATAAATAAAATAAATTTAAATCTGAAAGTGATCGTTCATCGTATCGTAACATGTTTGTGGGAATCAAATGTTTACATCAACAGCGGTGGTGGTCACGTGTACCACAAGTCCATGTAACTTTAGCTGACATAAATACGTGTAGTGACACTACTGATAGTAGCCAAGTTTGTCAAATGCAAGGAGACTTAATGAGCGATCATTAGCTTTTATTTCTTTGTTAGTACACGAGGAACATGT
>JAQFZC010006936.1:0-11837 GCA_034695205.1 Dicyrtoma fusca | reverse complement strand
ACAAATACACATTAATTTGTGTATACGTACAATACGTAGGTACCTCTAAAATATTATTAAATGCAAATCAATCTGACGCGCCGCTGTTATCTTTTACTAGAAAGAATGCTGACCAAAATAAGTACTTATTTTCAAATGAATTGTAAATTATCTACTGTATTTTTGTGCTGTGATGTTTTTATATTTAACATTTGTAGGCATGCTATGATGGTGTAAGATTAAACTGTTAATAAAAATGAAATCTACAAAATGACAGAATTTTATCTTGGAATAATTGATTGAAGTCTGGTAAAGTTTAATATGATTTTTTATGCAATCTCTCCATGCATTCCCGGATTGATTATAGGTTCAGGAGAAACTAAAGACGAAGAAAGTGTAGACTTTGCTGTAAAGGCGAATTGAATTGGCGGTCGTGAATTCAGGAAGACCGGACTTGAAAATAAAAATACTTCTGAATTGTATTCATTCAAGAAAAAGGACAAAGAAGCTGTTCTCGTATTTGTCCGGAACGTTGTTTTGAAGAGTTGTAAACACCATATTTGGAATTTTGGATACGGAGGATTGTTTCATAAAAAATCGACATAATTACTGACGGCTGTATTCCGAGAATTGAAGCCCCTTCCTGTGGAAATACAAAATAATTGGATGATTGGCCTAAGCTGAGATCGATCTTATTTTGGACCTGACGTGTGGACAAAAGGTGGGAGGAATCTTGGAGACTAAGTATCAAAAATACCATGTATCTCTATGTATTTATTAATTTTTATTATTGGTTTCCTTGTTGACCGATTCCTAATTCTTGTATAATGTACACAAACAAACAATACCACATTCATAATTGAATAGCATCCAGCTATTTAATAGTGCGTGTATGCAGTCACAAACTAAAATAAATCCGAATAAATAATATACATGTAAAGAATACAATGTTTTCTGCATTAAGCAGTCATCGTAGATCGTACCGGCTTCAGTTACTTCGTTAAAGGTTGTGATTTTTAAGGTTCCGACTCCAGGCTTTTAATAAAAGGTATGTTGTACCGTTACAACGTATAACTACATATCGGTGTGTTGAATTCGAATAGCTCCAGGTGCCTCTTCAGTACACTCGTTGAACTCTTCAATTTGGTTTCGTCAATCGATTTTCAATTTTGCTACTTCTAAGAAGAAGCGATTGAAAATTTTAAATTCGTTAGTGTCTATTTTGTATTTATGTATTTATTTTAATTTTGATATAAATTGTAACGAATCTTAGTTATTCATGTATTAGATATTTTACAACAGGTGAGCGCTATAAGTGATCCGAAGATCGCCTTTTCGAAATGGAGGAAGAAGAAGAACAAGGAGGTGATGAGGGGGCAGGAATCGACCAGTTCATTGAGTCTTTACGAGGTTTGTCTCCGGATGAAGTACGAAGCACGATTGCTGAAATGTGCGGAGATGATGATTCCTTCAAACCATTACTTGATGAACTTTTCGAGCAAGGTCTACCCTTGGACGTGATAATTGATACCTTTAAAGAAACATTGTCAGCCGCCGTTGAGAAAGATGAAGATGCGGAAGAAGAAGGCGAGCAGGAATCGAAGGAGAAAACTTCTGGTGCTGGAAAAAAGGAGAAAGATTCTAGTGTACATAATCAAAAGTCAAATAAAGAGGATTCAAAAGACGTAGTTAAAGATAAGAAAGTAAAAGGGAAGGACCAGAAGCCACCTCCTCCAGTTCAGTCCTCAAGTAAACACAAGGAGGATAAACACAAGCAAAGCAAAGACAAATCTAAACCTGAAAAACGTCGCTATCGTGATTCCTCTTCTTCGTCCTCGTCATCAAGTTCATCTGGAGGTTTCCGTGCTACAATAAAATCCTCCAAGCCTGTCAAAGTATCCGCCCCCGTACCAGCGAAGAAGCGAAAATTGTCCATCGCGATTTCTTCGGATGATTCTGACTCTTCTTCCGGCCTCGTAGTAGTCAAAACGAAAAAGAAACCTTCAGATGATCGGCACCCTAACAAGCAACACAGTGCTAAAAAAATTGAACCTTCGGCTTCCAGGAGCAAATCTAAAGACGGTCACGGCCACGTCAGTGATAAGTTGACTAAAAAGGACGAGAAGAAAAGGGAGGTGGAAAGTGCACCCAAGAAAGTCTACAAGTCTCGACTCATTATCACGAGTGATGATGATTCCGATGAGGATTCAGATGAAAGAAGAAAAAAAGAGGAAAAGAAAAAACGGAAGGAGAAAAAGGAAGCTGAGAAGGCTGAAAAGCATAAACATGGGAAACCGGAGAAGACACGTGATCAAGACCACAAGATTGATTCCCATGTTCTCAAAGATCGTGATAAGGACAAAACATCCAAGCCAGAAAAACTTAAAGATAGAGAAAAAGAAAAGAAAGATCGGGAAAAAGACAATGTCGATAAGGAACGAGCCCGTGAGAAAGATCTTCATATCGCGAAGCCCGAACGGCGGGACAGCGAGAAAGACAAACCAGAGACGAAAATCAAAGTCATTCCTATTGTAGAGAAGGTAGCAGAGGTTGACCACAAGAAAGATAAGCCAGAGAAATCTGACGAGGAGAAGATTGAACTAGTTGACCTTGAACCTGACAAGACTGACGAAGAAAAGTCCAAATCATCTAAACCCGAACCTGAACTTGAACAACTTCCAGACATAGACCATGTACCAGAGCCTGCATCAGAACCTCAGAAATCTGCCGCTGCCCTTCTCGAAACAGATGCGCCAGCTAAGGAAAGGATCCCCGATGAGCCCGTAAAGCCGGATAAGCCTGCTCATGAAGAAACTAAAGAAAAACCGGGAACTTCGGAGACAGTAAACGGAGACAGTTTTCATAAAGATGATAAGACAATCACCGTTGCCGACGAAAGAACAAAATCGGAAAAACCCTTTGCGGAAAGAGAAAAGGATAAGAGCCATGAAATTAAAATTAAAGATAGAGTCGCAGTAAAATTCGAGCGTGAAGACTCATGGGATAGGCATAGGAATAAAGAAAAGGAGTGGAATCGACATAAAATAAAAGTCGGGGGTGTGCCGCAAATTCATCCAGACTTCCCTCGGTATCGAAAGAAATTCAAATTAAAACAATGTAAAATAGTTATGTTTGATGTTAAGAAACAAGATACGTATTGGCGTGAGGGTGATAAAGTATACCGAGCTAAATTACGGGAAGAGAGGAAACGGATGAATAAGCATGGGAATAAGCATGAGAAATATGAGAAATATCCTGATAGGAAGGAAAAGTTTAGCGAGCGCGGAACGCGGATATTGCCTTTTGAGAAACGACCTGAAAATGCCGAGTTGTACGGGAGGAAGCGGGAAATCATAAGAGAGAAAGCAAAGACTGAACAAAAAACGGAGCATCAAAAGCAGCTGGAAGCTCTGCACCGAAAGCAGGAGAAGGAAAAAGAACGAGAAAAAAGAGCGATGATTAATTTAGAGTTTAAGTAAGTTACGTTTTTTTCCCATTTTATCTCGAATTTGGCACATAATTACCTAAATTATTAATATGGCTTTAATTTACTAGCAAGCATTAAAATATTTCTAATAAAATTTTTCTTGTGTACAGAATTCCAACTAAAAAGAAACACATAGTCAATATTCAGGATCATCGCCTATCCTCATCAACGCCCCTTGCCCCCGCCATCGAACCGAATAAAATGCGTTTTGATACCAAACGTCTAGTCACTAACACGGATAAACATGACTCCTGGGCAATAACGCCGGCGGAAGAGCGGGCTTTGAAAGGCGATAAGAAACCGGATAAAGTGAAGATCGAGAAAGAGAAAGTAGTGGATGCTTTTGACGTACAGGACGTGGATGATGGCATTCCCGATACGGCAGACGATGGTTACGTCCCCGACGGCTTCGATGCTCCGGATGATGAGGATTTCGGAGGTGGAAATGCGGATGGGGATGGAAGTGAGGTTAATATGGTCCCAGAGTCCGGTGCTCAGCCTATGAGTACTCCGGAGGACAGTGACCTAGCCAAGGCCGTCCGGGACTTACTAGAAAAAGAGACTGATATTCAAGTAGCTGAAGAGGGCTCAACCGCCGCCGATGTGATTGTGAGGAAATGTGGGAAGTGGTTTGAAGGAATCACCAAAGAGCCTTACTATCAGTCGTGTCCCTCCATCCCTGAGGAGCGGGAGGAGGAGTACTACACTCTCATTAATGCTCAGGAGAATGATGATGATGATGACAGTTTCTTTGGGAATGTGAGCAATCCGGATGGGGATGATGATGTTCAAGACAATGAAATTACGAGCACGGCACGGGATCCAGACGTCGTCGATGAGCACTGTGTAAGCCCTTTTTTTTCTATTTCCATACTTTATAATACAAAATATGCAATACTTTCTAAGAAATTGACCGCCTTATCCACAATTGACTATTATATTTTGAACAGCAGTACATCATTGGTTGGTTTTACTCTCAGACTACTTTATTCCTTCAAGGTTTTATGTCTTGCATGCTTTGAGTTGAATGCAAGTTGAACCATGAAGGTAAGGTAAGGTGGGTAATAATTAAATTAGATTGTCAAGAATCTGTGTGAATAGTGTAAGAAAATGACGGATATTCTTCGTTTGTGACTGCTACATGGTATTACATATACGTTTGTGCATTAGGGGTTCATTGGAAAGCGGAAAGTCAATTGAGGGAACCAGTGATTTGTCCAAAACAGCGTAGGTTCAATTGTGGTTTTATTTCCTTATTCTATTATAGGGTCAAGGATTGGTTCATTGTAACGCTAGGCTTCGAATAAAACCTGGAGAAGATAAAACTTCCTTTGTTAGCATTCTGAACGTGAGGAGGGGTTGTAATTACGACAAGCAAAACTTCCAGGTGAGCCCTACTTACCTATGTTCGCTTTAATGTTTTTATTTCTAAAATAGTTTTTGTTTTTTGAGTTTAATTAACTTGATTCAATTTTGTATGGTTCCAGGCCGAGTGCAGCCTGTGTAAAGAACACATTACTAGTAAGAGACATTTGGGTGCACACATACGAAGTGGGAAGCATCGGACTGCACTAATCAATTCATGTAAGCCCCCCATTCGCCTAGTATTTACAGTTCGCCATTTCATTCAGAGATGACTGTAATTTTTAGTTCATCGTAATAAAGATAACAATTTGTGTAACCTTTATACAGCTTTAAAAGTGATCGGGATGGAAGGGAAGCTCGGTAGTAAGAAGCTGGATGAAGACAAGTTGAAGTCCTCTCCAAAAAGCGTTGCCAGCATGGCATCCTCAAAAAACACAATCGACAGTGGACGAGATAAAGACAAAACCAAGTCGAAAGATAAGGATAGAAATCATAAGGGAAAGAGCGATAAAATCAAAGATGAGAAGGATAAAAACGGAGACAAATCAAGCAGTGACAAGAGCAAATCCCGAGGTAACTCGAAATTTAGATATGCCGTTTAGAAAAATTCCTTAATTAGTTTGTAAATGTAATTTTAATTATTATTAATATTTTGGTGCTATTGTAGCGGAAACGACGAAAGGTCGAGACACTTCATTGCACGGAGAAAAGCGGGATGGGTCAGTTCGTAGTGCTGGACGAAGAAGGTCAAAGTCTCGATCTCCTGGTCGGTCTAAAAACCGTAGATCTCGATCCCCGAGGCGAAGGTCTCATTCGAGGTCCCGCTCGCCCTACCGCTCCCGTCGTCGATCTCGTTCTCCTCCTAGAGGATCCAGCGGGCACAAGGATCGGAGTGTTCACTCTAGGTCTCCGGGGAGGCACAGAAGACCTTCTTCCTCTGACAGGGTTGACGAATTCTTGGCTAGAAACGAACGGTCTGTCAGGAGGAGTGACACGGCTCCGAAAAAAACTTTAGCAAGAACAAAGCAAGATGATGATATGATTTTCCATGAAAAGTTACAGTTGCAAGCCAGTGGGAAGTGGACGGCGGAGTTGGAGGGTCGTTGGAAGCTGAAGGAAGATGAGGAGGAAATGTAAGAAAAGCACAAGTGTCAGTCGTATTGGTTGCACTGGATTTATCAGTTTTTAAATTTGAGTCCTAAAGGCTTGTTATATCTGTACATATATATATTATATATGCACCGTAAATGGCTGTGTTATCAGTTCTGCGGTAATAGTAAAATCAAAAAATAGGGGCTAGGTATTGAACAGGGTCGTTTATGCCCACAGAAATGAGGGAATAAACAGTCAATACAAAATGTAGAGAGAATAAACAGACAAGGTAATTAAAATTAATTATGCATCCTAATATTTTAGACTGAAGAAGGTGACTAACCAGAAGAGGAAACAGCTTGAAGAGAGACCTGAAGAGCATCCTGACTATGCTCCACAGTGGGAGAAATTTTGGGAAACTAGGTATCAGCAAGTGCAGGATAGCGGGAAGAACCCTGACACGCATGATTATACTTCGGAGTGGAAGATATTTTGGGGGAAGTTGAGTGAAGAGCTTCTCCAAGAGGAATATGACACGAAACTGTAAGTTAATTTGCAATAATGCTACTTTGAAATGTTGTTGGTTTTGATGCAAATTCTTGTTCTCTTTTATGATCCCGTGTTAATTGTTTTTTAAATGTGTATTCAGGCATCACATTCGGAAGAAGTTCGGAATGGATTTGGAGACCCTACAGGCTATAAATCTAATTCGCGTGGCAGCTCCACAAGTTTCAGCCCCTGTGATGAGAGTTCCTCCTCCTTTTATGCCGATGGCAGGGCACATGTCAATTCCTCCCCCTCCTTTTATCCCTGCCCATGCTCCACCACGGATGCAGCCAGTCCTTCTCCCTCCAGGTGTGGATCCAGCCCCAGTCTATCATCAACTTCCAGTTCCTATGTCCGGAGTACCAGGGCCTCGTGGCTATGCGGTTCCTCCTCCTCAGCAGTTCCCTGTAACAACTCAGCCTCTGCTTCCCACTCCTATGATGCAGACACGACCTGTAGCACCGATGGTGCAGCAGCAGCCCGTGCCACCTGTAGCAACACCTTCGATTGAATTAACATCTGGTCGTCTGACACAGGGTCCTCCAGTAGTGCGTCGCTCCGTTGAGGAAGACTATTCGGCAAAGTCCATGTCAATTTCCGATGGTGGTTTTGAGGATGATAGGCGATCAAATCGATCCAGAAGTATGAAAATTTTCTCACTGTGATTATTTACTTTATGCATCGCTTTCAAAGATTAAGTATGATCTTGCACTGCAGGAAATGAGAAGCTGGCTCAAATTATATGTTACAATATTCTGATTCGTGTTTTTCTCTTTTTTATTTGTTCAGATCGTGGTCAGTCACCACCACCAAAAGTGACAGTAGATGACATAAAGTCAACATGGTTGAATTTGACTGGACAAACTATTATGCAAGCTGCCAAGTCTGTTGCGGGGTCCTTATCAGGATCATCGGTTAAATCTAAAGATTATGACTATGATGGGTTCGATGTGGTGCAAGTGCTACGACTTATGCTTGCTTTGGAAGATGAACTCAGTATTCTAGCTCAATCAGTTCAGGATTATTACCGGAAGGTAATTTGAAGTTCTTAAAATAATCAATGAGAGCCTTTCATGAATTCACTCGATTTTAGAACTTCTAACACATTGTGTAATGCTAATATTTTTTTAGGCGGAAGCAATGGAACTGATGGAACCTAGGAAGTCATTTTCGATGCTGAAAGACAAGGATTTAGTAACCCTGTTGTTCCAGTGCAGGGATAGATTCTTCGCCATTGTACGTTATATAAATACAATAAAATGAAAATTCGATTTTTATAATGTGGATTGTGGGGTTACCAATTCAGTAATTATTTGTATTGAACTCCTTTTAGCTTCGAGCCAATGTGAGTTCCAGTGACGTAATGAAAAAATTAAATCTGGCTGTATTTGCAATGAATGCACTCCTGGACTCACCAAGTTGTCAAAAATTTCGGCCACCAGTATCTACCCTAAATTTAGGATCTGTGAGCGCTCTGCCGGAGCCCAGAGGCAGAGTAGAAACTTTAAATCCTGAGCGTCCTGAACTTACGATTCCGATACCAGCCCCACCCTCACAAGCTGGCTCTCACGCATCTTCTAGAAGGTCTGATGGGGACGTTCGCATGGGCAGTGGAGCAAAACAGTTTGATAATCCACTTGCTGCAGCTCTTGCAAATGTTCCACAAGACGTTAAAGTTGAAATGAGTTCAGTCATAGCCGCTTCACTCATTGCTCAAGGGAAGGACAGACTAAGTGAAAGTGAGTTGCTGTCGAATCTGGTCCAAATTTTCGCACCTATCTTGAATAGTGGTGGCTCGGGGCAGCCTAGGGTCGCTCCTGGACTTGGCTCCGCCTCTTCAGGGAATAGAATGGGCCCAAGCCCACTTCCAATGACTAGTAGGCCTCTAGACGATGCTCCAAGACACTCTGCCCCTACCAGAGGCAATTCATACAATGCTCTCCCGTCGCAAGACTTTGATGCCAGGTAAGAGCTTTGTAAAGTAAATGTTTGTGGGAAAAAGTAGACTGTAGGTGTAAAATTCCAAATGTGATGATTTCTGTTTCTTTTTTTGACCTTTCCAGAGCTGCCTCACCGCCATCTCATCAGAAATTTGCTGGCCAAAATTCAAATCGAAATCCCCCAGATAACCTGGGCTTTGGATCGTTTGGACCAACCTCCTTTCTACCGAATCCATATCCACGTGGTGGTGGCGGCGGTGGCGGTGGTGGTGGAGGTGGGGGCAATGGGTGGGGAAGACGAGATTGCCCGAACCCCGGTAACCCAATTCCAGAAGATCAGGTGATCTAATTCAAACAGAAATTATAAAATTCTTCTCCCCATTGCAATGCCATGCAAAGTGCTAGCTATTATTATTATTGTATTATTATTATTATTACCATTACTAACTAGGTTGAGATGAGATTTATACTACTAGATCAGAGATCACGCTTATTTAGTTTTTGAGCACTATTCATTTCATTATATTTTCATTCTCATCGATTGCATTCTTGCATTTTGCGTTGACTTGTCATTGTCATATATATATAGCTCTAGAATTCATTACTTAAGTACACACCTATAATTATTTGTGTTATTTTCTGTAAGGTTACGACTGCTTTATACAAAACTGCATGGTAGGCCATGGAGACCAGTCGTGTTTCTATTTCTGTTTGATTTTTGTCATTACGATTACGATTACCAGTAGCGCTCACGAGCTTCAGCTTTCATTGTCAACATGGTTTATTATTTAATAAGAAAAATGATCATTATTTGTTATAAAGAGCATTGTGACGCAGGAAAGTAAACCAGTTTTTGAACACTATTAACTCATACAACTTATTTTGCTCGATCGAACGCTTTATTTCGTCAACAGCTACTTAAATACAAAACGAAGCGTACACTGTTACTACTATAAGGCTAGCTGGGATGTGCAGTTTAGTTTTTTAAAAATAAAAATCTGCGAAACATCACCAGCAGTAAAACAGTGATTTGATTGCTGTTTTCAGTGTATCAAGTTTAAATTGACTTACGTACTAACCTCTAGAGTTAGGGCAAATGAAAAAAGGAAAGCCAAGTTGTTATTTCCTGATCCTGAGCATGCATTATTAAATTCAATGGCTTCTTGATGTGTATGCGTGTAATTCTTTTGGCTAAGGATAAATATTTCAAACATTGAATGTAAACGCAATGCGAACACACCTTTTCATGCTGCGGGACTCAAAAGGAAAAGGAATTACTGAAGGAATTTCATTCTCAGTCATCGTCTCATACCCTTCAACAGCATACAAATCCTGAGTGAATTTTTGTTTCATCGACAAAATATGGGATGAAATTCGGACACGGAACAGAATGAAAAGTGAAAAAAGCTGACAAAAACAAATTAAAAATACTGATGCTTGAGGCAGTTTATAGTTTTGATAAAATTATTTACATTACGCCTAACATATAATAAGTGGCAAAGGCAGTCCAAGAATGGATAGAAAGGTCAGATTTGTAGACGCGCTAGACTATTCCCCCCCCCACCCTGCCGACGTTTACAATTCTAATGCAATTTAAATTTTAAACTTGTGTTTAATAGGTGTGAATATAAAAATGGTTTGTAGTTTAACGGCCCTGTGACTGTAGGTAGCTTACTTTATTTCATTTTGTATTCATTTGAATATATTCGTGTTATAAGCATTGTATTGAAATGTGATTTAAAAAACTGCATCCAGTTTTCTATCTGTAAGGATTCTTCTATGCCCACTTCCGCATAAAGTAATCATAAAAATCATAATTAATAATATAGATCGTACAGTAAGCGTGAGCCCTGGGGTATTTCTTATTCTGTACGCTCTTCAGTTTTCTTATTTAGAAGTAAAGTTTAATGTAGCGTAATGGATCATTACTATTATAACAATTATAACCACCAAAAATACAAATATATTTATTATGAATTATTATCTGTTATCCATCCGTGCGGGGGTGTAGAGAAGTAGAGATGTAAGCATGAAACGATGAAACAGATTTTAAAAATATATGTATCTATTAAAAAAGTAAGTATATTTAAAAGAATATTGTCTAATACACATTTTGAATTTACAATTTCCTATATAAAAGAAGCGTAATGAATAAAAATAACATTTTTTTCTGAAAAATATTTGAGTGTGTGGCTCCAAATGTTCATATTTGTCTACATATTTTCATATATTTGTTTTTTTATTTGCTTGCTCGGTTAAATCCTAACTTACCTAGGTAACTTTAAAGAAATTATAAATACTTATAGCACTGTGGCATTGCACTTTGGTTATAGCTTCAGTTTTATATAGTAACTAGTGAGTATTACAAATATGAATGAGATTACCATAAATTTTGTACTGTGACTGTGGCATTAATGCAAAAAAAGTACCTATTAATTTTTGCGGTAGAGTTAGTGGAACTTACCTAGATAGGTTAAACAGTCTCTTACTGTGCTGTGATGAGCTTTTATTAGACTAAAGTAGGGACAGCTATAGTATAGCGTAGTCTAAAAAATAAGACTAAGTTTTTATTTTTTTATGAAGACGGGACGGAGATTTTTGTTAAAAGAATGACATTGACCCCTTTTTTTTCTTGACTATTAATTTCAGTTTGAGGGATTTGAAAAGGCAAAACGTACGCGCAAAGGGGCAGGCCAGGGGCATGCACGCGAGCGCTCCTGTTCCCCAATTTCTTCGGTGCACAGACACAGCACTCAGAGTCACAGTGATCACGACCTGACTTATGACGAGTTCCAGTCTATCTCTAATTCTAAACAGTCTAAAGGACTACCCCAGGAAAAACTGTCTCCCACCAAATCCTACCATAACATCTTGCCACCTTCTGTAGTGAAATTGCTCGAATCCCGCTCTCGATCGCCGTCCCCGTCAAAATTGTCGAGTGTCAGTGGCGAGACAGATAAAACCCGTATCGAAGTTGAGACAGAGCAAGTATTTGATATTCGAGTTGTTGATATTTCTAAACTAATGAGTGATAATGAGGAGGATGCCGGCTCTGGCGAGGGGCGCATTGCAACTACTGTACTTCACAAGGAAAAACCCGAAAGAAAAATAAGCGATGCTTCCGCTGTCAGTTCAAGATCTACTATTAATGAGGCTAGTACTATCTCTTCTGTCTCTTCGCTAATCGCTACTACTGCTAATAATCCAGACGTCAATGCAAGTGGACCCGCAGTTACTGTCGACTATGAGCCGCTCTCTCAAAATACTAGCGTCGATGTCCACGTTGATTTTGGTCCTGTGGATGCCAATGGGAGTTCCAGCACGCAAATTGAGATTGCTGAGACCGAATTGACTGTGAATGGAGAGAAAATTACGAGAGCTTCCTCCATAGTTACTATCCGCTCCGAATCATCTTCTAATCATTCCAT
>JAQFZC010006935.1:0-11841 GCA_034695205.1 Dicyrtoma fusca | reverse complement strand
GCGGATTTATTTTTCATTGGACGCCGTCGAACCGGAAATCAATGTACATCAGTTAAATTTGGATACTTTGACGGTGGGGCCATACTAGCGTTTGCAAAGAAGTTTATCGACCAATATAAGCTTCAGATTGAGCAAGGGAAAAAACCAGCGGACATGGTTTTTAACACAAATGGATTTAATTCAACGAGAAATGCTGTTGACTTCAAGTCTGTTTCTTTCTGGGATAACGCTATGGTAAAGCTGCACTCAGTTCGACTCAATGTTTTTTTCGATTAAGTCTCTGGTTGCTTTAAAGTCGCAATCAATCAACCTGTTGCAGCTGGAATCACCGAAAAATGCCACGGGTGGTTAGGACCAGTCCTATGCCTCAGTGTTAATGAGTTGGAGAATCTTGTGCTGTTTTTAAACTACGATCACGAGTAGAAAATGATGCGTTTGTTGCATTAGCTAGTTAAAAATTAAAAATATTATTAAAAATGATGTAATTTATTATATTTCAGTTACTGGAATAAGTTTATGTTATATGTATAGCTATTTATTTGTGTAAAAATTAGTTGCCTTTTACAACTAGTGAAAAATGAAAAACTCAATAAAAAAAGTTTAATTTATTATTTTACACTTGTGTGTTTGTGAAAAAAAAAGTTGACTTGTACTGCCAAAAATAAAGGAAAAAAACAAATATAAATCAATGTAATTATTATCGTGAATAATATGGACCACACAATAAATTAATAATCAAATCCTTGCATTTTATTTTGTTAGTGTAAAATGAAGTTTGAATAAAATTGTTAGCATTCATGATAGTAGTTCTGCACGAGCTACAGTTAACATGCTTAGGGATGCGGGTTGCCATTTATCTACGTGTGACCCACAAACCACTACTAATGTTTTTTCGACAATGATGTGTGAGTGGCTATGTACTACTACTTATACTATTTTATCTTAGTGGGCGTACTTTTTTATGAAATAAACAAAACTCAGTACAAAATGCAATAAAACATTTAAAAACTGAAATCATTGTTGATGGTTTTTTTTTTGGATTTTATTTTATTTTTTATCGCAGTTACCTAAAATGCATAAATCATTATATTATTTTTATTTTTTATGTTTTTTCATGAATTATTGTGTATTCATAAAGTGTCAGTCAATTTCTCAGTCTTTCATGGTAATATACATGGCATATTTGAACATAAATATTTGAACTATTTTATTTTTTATTTTGTTTTCTATCTTTTTTTCCCAATATATCTGTATACTGTATAAGCATATAGTTAAAATGTCAGAATATCACTAAGTGTAGGCGAACGGAATCCGTCAATAGACACGTTCAGCGGAGCAGCTGAAACACAATAAAAAATATTAGTATAGGACTCATTCACAAGTGAACAGTATACTAGCATAGACGCACAGTATATATCGTATATGAAAAAGGAACTTACCATAGTCAGCAGTAGTTGACAGAGTGGAAGCCAAGTGTTCTAGTGCAGTCCTTCCTTCATAGTCAGCAATTTGATCAAAGAGAGTAGATCCAAGGCCAGTGCTTGACGTGATGTCATCATTTTGAACCAAGCCAGTCACTGATGCAGACGTTGGCTGGAGTTGCGGCTGCAGATCCAATGCTGAAACTAAAGTCACAAGCTGTGGATCAGTTCGTGAGTGAGTAGTTGAAGTGACTTCCTCCATCTCCACTCTAGTAACATGTGGAACTGGTGAAGGTAACTCCACATTAGAGCAATACGCGTCACAGGAATTTTGCAAATCTTGTAAAATTCGATTGTATTCATCTACAAAGCTGTTGTTTTCTGGTTGATTTATTTCATTGGAAGTTGTAGATGATACTTGGTTTTTATCTGCATTAGTGACTGTAGTGGAAGTCTGTGCTTCGTCATCACTGATATTTTCGTATAATTCACTTGTTGAAGTGACATAATTGTAACTGTGATTATTTTCCGTTTGATGCTGAGATTCATTCTTTTTGCTCTCACGTGTAGTTGATGTTACAGCGTTGTCTTCTAAATTTAAACAAAGTTCCTGATTTTCCGTGAGTTCAGCAATGACGGGTGAGAGCGATGGCATTGACGGACGTGGTGTACATACACTAGATCCATTTGCAATATATGTGTCACTTTTATCACTGTCACATTCTGAATTTTCAATAGCTTTCATCATAGCCGGCGGTGTTCCACTTGAATATTTTGGTGGTGTAGGCGTTGATTTTTCATCAGAGTCACTTGTGAGATTTATTTCAATTACTGGTGAATTGTGTGGACACAAATATCCATTGTCCTTAAGTCTGTGCAGTTTTAAAATTGGCATTCCGATTGGCAACCGATGTGGTTTTTTCAAAACTGGAATGGGAATGGCTTCTTCGTCACTGCTGTCCGAACTTAAAATTTGAAAGCGAACTCTCGACATTGTTGGAGTTGAAGTGTGTGAGGCTTTAGCTTTTGCTTTCCGTAACCGTAAACGTGTGACCCGCTGCTGACTGATGACACTGCATTTCTCCCAATCTGACGTCTCCGAAAAATCGTCACTGTACACAATATTTTTATAATTGTGTGCCAAATCATACCAGTTTTTTCCAGTTGTTTGTTTGTGCTCAGTAATTCTCTTCACCGTCTGCTCTAGTACTGCGTCCGTGTCATTGGATAGAGGAGATGCTGAAATAATTAATTAACATTAGTATTTTAACAATACAGTTTATTGTTTACACACTCATCCACGTTTTCAACTAATTAAAATTACTACCTATGCGTCACACTTTTTAAACTTACGTGGATAAAGTTGTTCAATTTCCAACTGTGCTGGACTATAAACGCCACCGGAAGTGCACATAGAATCCGATGAGGCTGGACAGTAAACAATGTGCCAATTGCTGCTGTAAATGTGACGGTTTGTTCTAATTGAGTGTTTAAGCCTTCCTTGAAAATAGTTGTACAGACAAGATCCATGATATTTGTGCTGTTGTGTACATTTTAAAATAACTCCTTGAGATTTTAACAGTTCAAGACTTTCAGGATTTTTTTCGAAATCTTCACGTGCGAAATCAATAAAACAACGAAAATATTGTACTTCCAAAGCTTCATACGGAGTTATGATGGCGTGATCCAATTTAAACTCAAAATCAGTCGGTTTATAATAATTGTTCCCACACAGACCACAGAAAACTAAATGTTTAAAGTACTGCTTGTTTTGAATAGCAGACGATGGCCCAGGCTGAGCCCTGTCGCTATCCATTGTTACGTGACTGCCACAGTTGAAAAATGTACACGGAGGAAGTGCGTAAGCAAATTATTAAAGTTGGAAGTTGAAAGTTGAAAGTGCGTGTGCTTTACAGTGACTGGCTTTTTATATGGAACGGAATAGTCAATGGGCTCCTGCTGTGCCCTCCAGACCACTGCCATCCGTCCCCCCATGGACAGAACCTAGTGGTAATTTAATCCCATTTAACTACGTTAAATGTAGTTTCTGTGATATTTAATACACGTAGCAACTAGCTTAAGTGTGATTAGTTCAACGGCAAAGCAGTTCAATACATAAGTAATTACATAGGTAAGTACCTACGTTCAACGTTAGACTTTTTTTTTAAATGTATTTTTTTACTAATTTGACGTAAAATCGATATTGTTCACATTATTTCCGTCATAATGATGTGTTACAATACATATTTCAAATATGTAGTTTAGTTTTAATTTAATTTTTAATTTTGTCAAAACTGTCTTACAACGCTAACAATGTACCACCAAATTTTTCAAATCCAGCGTCGCCAACTTCTGTACACCTCCATCCTTCATTGCCATGCCTTACAGTCAACAATCAGTCGGTCCTTCAAGTCCTCATTGTACATACATTCAACATTATGGGTTAGTTCATTTTTTATTTATTTTGGTTGGTTATAGAAAATACAAGATTCAAACGCTAATTTTTTAAAATAAAATATACGTTAAGGACTACAATTTTCTACTCAAAGATTTTCTGCTTACAATGATTACAATTACTAACTAACAAACCTTTGTTAACGTATACTGAGTCTGTTGGAATAACCTCAATGGAGGACAGTGTCAGCTGTGTTTGAATAAAGTTCATCTTTCTCTCTCCATGATTAGAAGTAGCCCCTTTCGATTAAGTGTATGTTGAAAGAGAAAGAGGGGGGGGGCATTTCAACATTATGGCTCATTTGTTTTTCATTTTTATTTGTTTAGGAAGTTGTCAGTCTTGCCTTGCTGAAGGGGGAAATCCCCCCTTCTTTGCTTTACTCCGGAACAATACCTGGCTATGCCTCCAACGCTTATCCGAAGCCGCTGCCGGGATTGTAGACTTTCTGACAGACGTCAAGGACTGTCCGGGAACCCCGGAGCCACCCCGTCAACCAAATAACCTAGGTAAGTTACTAGTTTTGTCTTTTTTAAAGTGTATTTTACTAGTTTTGACCATTTTGAAAACGACGAGATTCGAATTGGATACGAAGTGGTTTTATTTTTTGAAAGCGTTAATTAATAGTTCATCATCAAGGTGTCAGTTTTTACTGTTTTGCAAGTGTTGCTTTTTAGTTTGAATCCTTTGAAAGTGTGATTTATATTGTTGACTTCCTAGTTTTGACGTTAAGCATCGTGTGAATTTCTAGTTTTAACTGTTTTGAAAAAGTGTCATGTACTAGTTTTGACTGTTTTAAAAAAGTATTAATTACTAGGTTTGACCGTTTTGAGAGAACATTTATGGAATAAAACCCTTTTGTAAAGACTTCTTTTCATGGTTCCCCAGTCCCGAATAGGTTAATGCATGCATTTCCATTGCATTGTGTATTTTGTGTCCCTAACGCCTTTAAATATGTGTCGATCAATTTATTCTCAAAGTACCAGGAAGTTATGCTTCCTCTTTAATGATATCGGCTTAAAGTGAGAAAATCGATCGAAAATGCTCACTACTGCTTGGTGTGTCACACGGAATTAAGAAAAATCGATACGATTAATGACACAATTCAGAAACTACAGAGGATGTTCCAAATTATCAAATCAAAACATAAAACGAAGCTTTGTGACTTGATTAAAAAGTCACTTTCCGTACCCAACCCCCCAATTATCCAAGACGATCTGAGTTCCGAAAATTCCAGTAAAAATCTGGCGATGTGAATTATGACGATGTAGAATCCACAGCTGATTTAGATGAAGAAACTACTGAACAACAATACTTAGAGAGTCATAAGTCCAGTTGTGCGATTTCTTTGGACGGTGTTACCAACGATTCTTCTATAATCGTACCGAAGAATGAAATGAATCCAGATTCAGTTAATGAAGCAGATTATGGAGAAAATTCGATTTTATTTGTTAACACCGAAAGTGGCATGAGCAGTAGCAGAGGTGTTTGTTTTTTAATTGTGATGCATTCCAGCTTTATTCCTTGTTGTCAGTGTTGGATTTTAGTGTCACTTAGTGTTTTTGCAAATATTGTTAAATGTGACTCTAATTGCTACTTTAAGTTCTGAGTTTAAACTATGAAGCTATTTTATTGTTTTGGAATGTGTCCCGTCTTTTTGATCAATAACTATAAATCCCTTTGACCCTTTCTTCGTGCAGTAGTATTGAAACTTGGCCTCATTATGTATAGTGTTGCTGAATGGTTACCTAATTACAAATCTAAGCGTATCTTTTATGCTATTGTACTATGAATTTTATCATGGTCGTTAATTGATGAAGTACAATTATCTAGTTCGTATGACTTTGCATGAAAATGGAATAATCGAACTTTGTTTCGAAAAAGAATGAATAAAAGTATCCTTTTGGTGTTTGAGTATTATGTCAGGTACTGATTCGTTGATCGTTTGATATTAGCCAGTATCTTTCTAATACTTATATACCTTTGGGTTTCGTTACTTATGTAATCTAATTTCCTACTTTAGACCCTTAGGATTGTCTTATATGTTTTGATTTCCCTCAAGCATGGCCGTGAGTAACTTCGACTCAGTTGACAATATAATTTGAACATCGTAACGTCTTAAAGTCTGACCAAGAATTATCAAATTTTAATTACATGCTTTGCTATTCCTACTTACTGTGTTTAGAAATTATGGTGGGTGCACGTAATTGTGATAAACACTTAATTGTGATAATTATCGTACTAGGTACTCGTTTTCAAACTGTTTTGACCACAACTTTCACACAATGTTTGAACGGATGTTTGTATCAAAAATGGAACAGGTAGAAGATTCTATCGAGTTTTTCTAACAATAAAAATAAATTATCACAATTACGGTTTCTCGCAATTACGTGCACCTACCCTAGTGCAAATGTTGTGGTTATAGTACCTAGTTAACTACTACTTAGCTTGAGCTTTTTAGTTAGTGATATAAGATACTTGAGTTGATTATCATTGTAACTGGAAGTAGTAGGGTTTAATTCGTTTACAACTGCTTGTACTTACTGATACAGGATACGAATGAGTACATTTTATATTTGTTTTGATATTTTTGTAATGAGATGTATTTAATTACCAAAATCGAACTACCGACACTAAGTTAACAGAATGGATCTCAGCTAAACCCAAACTGCATACGAAAGTATTTCACAGACAACAAAGCAATACATCTTACACACTGTGCTGTTTTGGCTGCTAAAATACTGGTCGATTTCCCAGCTTCAAAAGTGGTTGTAGAAAAGAAACAACTTTTGAAATGAACAGACCATAGCTTAGTACTGTAACTATGTATTCGTATATCTCCCTGGGGAATTATTTACAACACCAATACCTAGATTGGGGAGCGTTTAGAGGTGGAGAGTTGATACTTATTTTAATCTTTTTAAAAATGCTCTTTTTTTGTTTTGCCCTTAGGACTCTGGATCAGTGGGGGTGTTTGGGTGTTGGTAACAATACTGGGGCTGGGTTTTGTTGCGAGGATGGCCTATAAAAAATGGAAAGCTGTTCCATATCATCTTCGCCTTGAGGATGATGATGAGGATGATGATGCTGACCGTGTTCTTTTTGAGGCGAGGGGGGTGGAGGATGTACGAATCCCTCTCCTTGAAATGCTTGAGGAGCGCAGAAATCGTCCAGTCGCCGGAAGTAGCAATGATGAGGATGCTGGAAGTGAAAGAGTTGAGGATGAAGGAGGTGCAGGCGAGGCTGAAGATGGTGTTGGAGTTGAAGGAGCTCAGAATGGTGGAGGAGGTGGTGAAGAGGGGCTTTCGAATGGAATGGACGGTGAAGTAGCTGAAGGTGAGGGGGGTGGTGATAGAGTCAAGGATAGGGGTCAAAAGAAGAAACTAAAGGTCACTGGAAGGTCAACGGAGGGGTCCGAACGAGCACAAGCTTCCTAGTTTGGTCGCACCTACCGCTTAACTTATGACACCTTCCCCCAATAGGTACCTACATAGGTTAGTTTTTAGTTTTCCATGTTTTTGAAAATAATAATTTTAACTTTTAACATTTTGGAAAATACTTTTTTGTCAAATAAAAAATTCATTTTATTTTTCACTCGCTTGCTCGTCAATTAATTTATTGAACCATCGCTCCTTGTCATATTCATTATTATACGATAATATAGAGGTCTAACCCAGCAATGTCAACAGTCAACAACATAATAGTATTTATTAGTAGCATTAGTTTTAGTAAACTTGCTTTCTTTCACTAGTATAGTAAAAACAAAGACCAAACTTCAATAACTTGTGTCAGGAATAGGTCGAGGAATTTAAATCCGGCCTCGGCGTACCAACCCTATTTTATTGAAACATAATTGCACAAATAAATTATTAAAAGTTAGTCACTAACAACAGTCGCAAACACATTAAATCACTTAACTCTTTTGTACATGCTTTTTAACTGTGTGCTAGGGTAGATGCACCTAAATGTGAGACATTTTTGACAGTTTTGAATTGCACCTCATGGAAACCTAAGAGGATTAATATTTTTAAGACTAAAAAAAACCATTAAATACACTAAACAATTCTAAACCTTTATCAAAAAATATTTTTATCATATTCTACAAACTAGCTTCAAAAAGTACGTTGCAGTGAGTAAGTTCAGCTTACTCGAAAATTACCCAGTGTCAATCAATTGTGCTAAATTGTGATATTGTGAATTTTGGCTGGTAAGATTTTGTGCAAACTGAATTTAACCGATAATTATCAAAATAAACACTAGTAATGTTGTAACCATACACTAAATAAGCAATTTTTAACATTCCAAACCCCCCGAAAAGTCCCTCAGTAAATACTCATTTTAACATTACGGAAAATGATGGGTTTTTTAACTAGACCAATAACTAGGAACACACTTTTTCTTTAGTCTGCCAAAAGAAATCTACCAAATAATATTGTACGGTTTACCACTAGTCATCAGGTCAAAAAAATGAGATCGCAGATTAAGTGGAAACTTCCACCTACCTAGTAGTAAAATATTCAAAGATTTTCTCCATTTTTTCGTGTTTTGAGCTAAAATTCATTTCAAATAACTACTTTAGTCTAGCACTGGTGTTAAAAAGCTCAGGAAACCACCAGAGAATGACACTAAAATAGAATTAATAATAACATTTGCATACGCACACAAATTGATGACAAAAACAAGATCTAACACAATTAAGTACACTACATTCTTGGTTTTCTAATTCTAAGGTTTTTAAGGTTTTCCTAAACAAATAACACCCACGATACTCTGAGAACCACCAAACAAGGTGATGCGAATGCTTTTTATGTTTTCATTGGTTTCAACATTTTATTTTAAGCGATCACAATTGCAATTAAACCACAATTACGAGCCTTTACCCTAGTGTTTTGTATTCTACAATATGACCGGGTACATGAATTCAAATCATTAGAATTGATCAGTGATATGATTGTGCTATGTAAACCATATTTCATGGTTTTGGAATTTCCAAATCTTACACCGAACCCACGGAATCTCTAAAACTACATACAAGCTTAGAACCGACTGACTTTTCGTTTCCATTCAAATCTCCTCTCTAAGGCAACACAAAAACATCCAATGCTGTATGCATTAAAACATTTATATTATTAAAACATCAGCTTTTTGCAGCAACTTTTATTCAACCATTAGAAAAACTTTATTTAAATTATGTAATAGTTCGTATAAAATGATTTTATTTTATGAACGACTATTTTTAAGTAAAATATTGTAGCAAAACGTTCAACTGATGAACTCATGCAAATGGTAGTTTAGGTCCCCTTAATCGATCTAAAACCATAGGAACTAAAATCATTCATACACAGTCATGATATTATTATTATCATCTTTTATATTTTTGCAACTAATATCTACGGGTTTAAAATGAAATTCACTTGAAATTAACAATCAGAAATATAAAAATGAAAAATCATGAATGTTATTATTCACTCAAAAGCGAGTGATAGTAAACTGCTTCTCACGTCCGTCTGCTCCCAAAATCCGGGACGTCTGATAAACTGTGCAGTGTCCATCGTGTTCCATGTCATTGTTAGCAACTCCGTTGCCACTGAACCGAATCGATCCAGCTCCACGAGCTGAGTAATGAGCCTGCAATTAACATTCACCTTTCTTATTTTTTATGTACTTTTATGTTAAGCGCACACTCACAATCAAATAACATTCATTGCACATTTGTGCATTTATATTTGACTTACAACTGGTTCGATCGATGGATTTGAAAGGCTTGACTGGACTGACTCCGCTGAGTTGTCTGAGCTGATACTTCCACCGATAGCAGCCATCTCGTAGACTTCCTGTCGGTCACGGTCTCGGTTCGGAAAGATTGCCTTATTCAAAAATAGTTATATTTAAGTACCTAGGTTACTTACAACTTTTCAACTTTGATTAGTTTTTCATTATCATTTCATTATCATTTCATTATCATTTCATGGAAATTACTTACACGGTCGTTGTCAATGCCGTAATTGGAATTTCGACGTCGTAGAAGAGCACGCGTAGCTTCCAACTCATACTCTGATCTGTTTCTCATCATTATGAAGTAGACAAGCGCTCCAACCAGAAAAACGAAACAAGCTCCACCAAAAATGAGGAATAAAGCTGTATTTCCTCCAGTCTGAACATCTGGTTGAGACGGATCAGGGCACATTTCCGTGCTACTGGACCAGTTAATTATAGGTGCAGCAACACTGTCCAAACTTGAAATGCAAAGCTGTAAAATAATACGGATACAGTTACACTTGTGAATTAATTAACTTAGGAAATTTAATACTAAACTCTTTATTAAACATTTTCAACTAACATCTGTTAGATTCTCCAGGATAACGTAAACCCACTTGCACTCGTCAATGCAATACATGCAATCCGAATCTGCTTTTGGCTTGGAACAGGCTTAAATAAAATACAAAAAGTACTTTAATTACATTTAAATGACCAGACCACTTTTTACAATACACGTCACTGTAAATATATAATACAAGCACATCCTGAGGACACAGATACTTTTTTTCCTTACCCATCTTGTTCTATTCTTCTGCTGCTTCACACCACACAAATTCAAAATTTTCTTTTTGACTTTCTTTGACTTTGGAAAATTGACTTTTACGCGTCTTAGTTGATGAACATCGCAAAGTGCACTGAATCCATACATGATTTTTAATTTTGAACTCATCATCATTGTACGTACTTATAAATGATTTGGAGTAGACTCTGTGACGGTGAATTGAAACATAAGATCGGTTTTATGACTGTCCACTTTAATTTTATTTTTATGACCATTCAACATCTTAGCTTTGCTGACAATAGCATTTTGATATTTAAAAGCACTACTCAGTGTTCATGACTGTTTAGTTGTGAGCTGCTCGAAATAAGACACTTTTGTTTTCAACTTTTGATTACGCACTTCATTTTACGAACAACGGATATTTGATTTCATTTATTACTTCACTTCGAATGTCAGATGTAGTTTTACAACCGATAGAAGTCTGACTAATTACACTTCTGTTTTTGACCAGGATCACATTACTGTCAGTCTGATTTACTATGTTCTCTGCAACTGGGTCGAAATGTAGGCTATTATCACGTTCCAATTTTTAACTGAACATTTAATCTTTTTTGTTGTTGATAGTTAGCTATATAGCATAGCATGTACCACGAATAGTATAGTACATTTCTCACTCACTACCAACCATACACTGTATACTACAAATACATTTTGGAACTGTGGACATGTTTCTGCTATACTCTATAGTCACCGCTGCTTACTGATCTACTACGCACTTCCTACACTCTTCGCTTCCAGTTATCTTCCTTTTCCTACCAGCACAGGAGGTTGCGATTACAGATTACCAACACAATCTCTGGTTACTTGAAAGCCTTTGTATTGTAGCTTGGATTATTCAATCTGTGATGCTATAATTAAATTCTATTTTTTTGTCAGCTTGACATTCTCAATCTCACTTCCACCCTCACACACACTCTAGTCAGCAGTTTTAGTTCCATGTATTTTTCGAATCTTTTCTTTCCCACTGCTTCGCTCTTTCAATGCCACTGCTGACTGCTGTCATCAGTCTGTAGTAAGCACCTACCTACAACGTACTACGCTATTTCCTATGCAATGCAATGCAATGGTGACTGACCATAGCCATCTCACTTCCGTTCCCACTACAGCTTGAGTTGACCTCCCCACCCGCCATTTAACGCCATTGCCCTCCATTTTGCCATATAAACAAATGGCCCCTTCATGTACATAGGGGGGGCTGACGTAGTAAAACATATATATAATAGCATTTAGCATTTGATATCAGTTCACAGCAGTGAAATAGCAAGGTAGAGAAAGAGCGTTTTCTTAATAGCAGTGAGAAGATTAGCGAAGAGTAGCAATGACCATCCGTCACACTCCAATGCCAATATTGTTCTGAATCTACTTTG
>JAQFZC010006934.1:0-11842 GCA_034695205.1 Dicyrtoma fusca | reverse complement strand
ATGACACTTTTTCAAAACGCTCAAAACTAGTAAATAACACTTTTTCAAAACGCTCAAAACTAGTAAATGACACTTTTAAAAACGGTCAAAACCAGGAAATACCACTTTTTAAAAAATGGAAAATATTTATGTGGACTTGGGACACATTGCAACTAAGCATACACTGGACTTGGGACATATTGCATTTACACAGACGATATGTATATGGATTTAAAAGTTTAAATCTAGTTTTTGTGTTGTTTAAGAAAGTGTAAATCGAGGTTTTGTAAGTTTAAAAACAGTGGAAATCGAGGTTTTTAGTTTTCAACAAAATTAAGACAAACCTAGGCTTTGCATGCTTTGAAAAAGTGTATATCAAGGTTTTGCATGGTTTCGAAAAGTGCAAGTCAACAGGGGTATGCATTGTTCGAGAAAGTGAAAAATCGAGATTTTACATTGTTTCAAAAAGTGTAGTTCATGTTTCGTATGTTTTAAGAAAGAGCAAATCTAGGCGTTGTGTGTCTTGGAAAGTGGAGAAAGTATAGTTTTTAAACAGTTTTATGAAGAATAAAACACGATTTCATCTGATTTATTATGAACAGTTTTTATTAAGATGCATGTAATGTGAGAGAGAGAGAGAGAGAGAAAGACGAACTTTATTATGCAAAATAAAGATGACACTGTCCTTCATCGAGTATAGCCCAACGGACTCAGTATACGTTACAGAATTTTGCTAAGCTAGACACTGTATTGGCAGGCTTATAATCATAGTGATTCATGCACTTGCTGGGCCCGCAAGACAGCTTTAATAATTTGAAGCTGTACAATTTATTTTCATTTTTTACTACCAACAGGTTGTGGGACCCTCAGAACCACCAAGGAGTTCTAAACAAAGAATTTTGCTTCATCATTAGGTCGTATAATACGATCAGAATACCAGCCAGCAAAACATGCACAAATTATATTGGTCAAGAAGCCTGTAACGCCTACAAATAAGGTTCCAATAAAGTCCAATCTCCAATATTTCAACAAGTACCCGCCACACAGATACATACGTATAAAAAAATGTACTGACGTCTAGACACCCACACAGTCGTGGATGTGTTTAAATTAAAAACACTTATCATTAGGTTTATCTTTCTACTAATAACGTATGTATACCTTATTTAAATATAATTTTGTAAAAGCTCTTGCGAAAAATGACTGCAATGTGTCAATCCAGGCTATGGCTGCATCTAATTCATAATCGAATCGCATGAAGCAGGGTATTTCAAACATTCCAACAAAAGTACCGCTAGATGTACAGAATACTATGCTACCGAATTCCAGTGTACAAAAAATTAAAAACGTAAGGCTATTTTGAAGGTTTGGGGGTAATAAGGAATAGAAAATGATGTTTAGTTCCTTATTGGAAAATATTATTGCTGTCAGGACAAGAGCATTACTTACGGAGTTTACACAGGCAAAAAAAAAGAGATTACGTGTGCTACATTTAACTGCTTAATTAGATTATTTCCATTAGAAAATATATGGTCGAAATATATCTCATCCATAATGGATCAGTTATGCGTTAATTAAATCCTTTTGTAATGGCAGGCGTAATGCATAAAGTGTTTCCATGCCGATGGAATTTGTAACCTAACTCCTATATAGATAAATATAATTAAGTATTTGCAAAATTCACAGTATAAGACTGTTTATACTTTTAACTAGGTTTTGTACATTTTTAGTTTGACAAAATGGTAAGAAAGTATTTTTTAACCAGTTGAAATAAAATAGAGTTACAATTTAGCTAAGGATACAAAACATGAACTGATTAATTCTGTGAGTGTCCCATTTGAATTTGAGCAATAGTGAAACCGAGTTCGGCATTTGAAGCGCTCAGATTTTCGTGTAACTTAATCTTCAAATAATTTGTGTAAAATTAGTTTGACAAAATGGTTTTATACACTTTCTTTGCTTGTGTTACACTTTCTGCAGTACTGAGTGTAAATAAATGAATGCAACATCTTGCATTGGTTGTTGTAGTGAATCTATGCTTTTAGTTATCTGTGATTTCAATCATTAAATATTAATTTGTTAATTAGAAATCCTAGAAAGGAAATAAATCTTGTGGCAAGGTAAAGAAACGAAGTTTGCACAGGTTCGACCGTCATAAAACAAATACATTTCTCCCCAATTTCCCTGCAAAATTCATAGCAATACGAAAATTTCATTGATTGCTTCCACAAGTTCTAAAATTGTTCTGTCCATAGTACATGCTATCAAATTGATCAATTAAAAATTCAAATCTTGATTCTACTTGTTGTAGATTATTTTCTAAAACTGTTTAACCAATTCGAAACATATCTTGGTTTACAGCTGTTCGAAAAAGTTGATTTTCGATTGTGAAAAAGAGCTACGTATTTGCTTTGAATCTTTTTGCAAAAATTTTAATTCCTCGTTTCTACCTTCTTGAAAATGAAAATTTCATGTTTTGACTGCTTCCAAAATGCTGTTTTATATTTTTCAAATTTTTAAAACTGTTGATTGCTTGTTTTGACACTTTAAATACTGTCCAGTTCTAGTTTTGACCTTTTTGAAAATGTAATTTAAAGTTTAGAGCTTTGCTGAAAAACGTTAGTTGATAGAATGTACAGTTTTATAAAGTATTTTTTGCCCGGTTTTTCCGTTACGAATAGGTTAATTGTTTGTACTGAAAGTCTGCAATCAACGTTTACTGAAGGTCCGTAACGGAACACTCGTAATCAGATGGACTATCTAAATAGACTTTTGCCTTTTCATTTTTTTCTCTTAATATTGTACGTGATTTAGTTTTTAACGACAAACCAATTTCATGCCTAGTAATTACTCACGTGGAACATACAACAAGAAGGACTGCGAGCATAATTGTGCATAAAATACAGGTTTGACGCTTCAAGATTGTGTAAATATGCGGTCGAAGGACATTTTTCTTTTAGAGCCACCTTCTTGAAGCTTCTTCTGACCCAGGTTATCAGTCTTAGTTGAGTTTTTGGAGCTGGCTGAACAGGTCATCCGAAGTCTTATAGCCAAGGTTGGTCAATCCGGAAATCAGGAAATAACAGGAAATGTGGATTTGAGGCTGGCCAACCAGTAAATTTCAGAAATGAATATGCTTAAAATCCATATACGGAAAAAAAAATCCGGAAAAATCAGGAAATTCATGAAATTCTTTGCAAATCCGGAAATTTCAGGAAATTTTATAAATAAACATTACTGTCTTGAACTACCTATTGATTGCAAATATCATTACTTATTTCCGATTTTTTGAATTTGACTTTTAAGAATTTGTTGAAAAGAAAATGATATGCAACTTAAACAAGTGCAAACAAATTGCATTAAGAAGTACTGAAAAATGCAATGTAGCGATAAAACTGAAATTATCAGGGGATTATCGATAAAAATCAGGAATTACCAGCAAAAGCAAAAAATGAGGAAATATCAGGAAATTTTAAATGCAAAATCAGGAAATTTTTACGCGAAAATCAGGAAATGTGGCCAACCTTGTTTATCAGTCAATAATGTGCAACACAGTCTTTCGCCAGAACTCGTATGCTTGGGCCTCTCCAGAGAGTCGGTCCTCGCCTACTCCTTCAACGTCCCTCCTGGGACATGGCGAGCCCGCTCAATCCCCTCTTCCCTTGAGCCTCTCCCACTTACGACACTTCCCTTCAGGCGATACTGAGTAACGAACTCCTTCTCGAACGAAGATGAGCTTAAACTCGATGCAGGTGCTTGGAATCCCGAGTAAACTGATGGCACGATCGAGTCCATCTTACTCCGATGTCTCTTAGTATATTCCAGAGCCGAGGAAACCTATTCCCTCGACTTGGGACTCCGATTCATCCTCTACTCAACCCGTTTCTCACTCCAGACCTGGTCGGGATCTTTACTCGATGCAGAGGCCCGGATCCCCGAGAGAGTCGATGCCTCCGCTGAGCTGATTTGTCTCCACTGCCTCCGAAACCTCTTCTGAGTCGAGACGATCTAATCCCTCGACCTGGGTCCCCGAGTCCTCCCTTCCACTTCCGGGTGTTCTGAGTCCAGGACTCCCGTCCTGGCAATCTGGGTATCCACTCCTTGTCCCAGAGACACTGAGCCCTCGTTCCCCCGACCCGACGACTCGAACCCTCCAGTCACTCCCTACTCCCTTCACTGGAGAGTGACGACTCCGTATCGACTCCAATCTGAGTATGCAAGTTGAATGCAATAAAAGGCCACTTCAAATGTCACTCGGATTCTGCGAAATTTGTGATCTACTTTATTCGCACTAAACTCTCACTCCTTCAATACTCCGGCTCGAACCCGCCAGCCCGATTAGCTAAACGGTTCACCCTTAAACAACCAATAATAATAATACATAAATGTACACTTAATAACTACGGAAAATAGTAACAAACAAGTTACTAAAGAAATAAGAACGATAAGTGGGGAATGAAATGGGAAATTGAGTTGTGCTCTGTACTACGTAACCACGACAGTGTTACTCGTTTCAAATACAGACAGGAACTGCAACCCAGCCGTCCAACTTCCAGCTTCCACGGCCCGGCTCTCTGGATCTTCTGCCGCCTCCCAGAGACGGCCAGCCAATCAAAGCATTGTAGACACTCACTAATCTATACTCGTTCCCCGCTCACCCTATTCATAACTTAACCTAGTTTCTTCCCTTCGACAAATACTCTTTGTCTTCCCCATAAACTTAACCACACACAGACCCTCCAGCCGCCTCTCTTTATTATCACTGCGGCTGGACGCTAATGACCAAAATTACATGCACCAAAGGGCCGAATTCCCGCATTGCTACGTCGTACTCACTCACTCCTGCTCTATGCCCCTTTCCTCGTCCCTTTTGGACTCTGCCAGATCCTGGCGGGCAGGCTGAAATTATCAGCCAATGTGATCTGCTCACTCTGGTTATTACAAATTATACAATAAAGACGGATTTTCTATGCGTAAAACGTGTAAAGTAATTTATAGTTTAATAAGGTAAAACGGTCCATTAACTTTTATTTTTATAAAATTTGCAAATATTCAACATTTAAAATATACAAATGAAGGCAAGAAAACTCAGTAGTTTTTAATTTCAATCAATGAATTTGCAAATTCTGAATAATTATTTGAACTCTTCACTCACTGCAAGACAATTACTTTTTCCCATGGTTTGTTCTTTTGCCCTTTTGTTTTGGATTTGATTTACAAATTAGTTCGTGTCTCTGTCTGTCCGAGGAACTTCCAAATTTTTTATTACAAAATCCGCAGGCGTGCGACCTTTCCCCTCTATGACACCTTAAGTGGCGATCCAAGTGATGTTTTTGACTCGATTAGTACTCACAGAACTGGCATTTAAATTTCTTTTGCTCCGCCACCCAAGCTTGGTCCTTTTGCTTAGAATTTAATTTGCAAGTCATTTCGTGTCGTCTTCGGTTGCCAGCTTCTCCGAATCTTTTCCCACAGAAGGGGCACCCTTCCCTTTTCTCCCCGGAATGAGTTTGAATATGACGTTTTAAATTCCCTTTGTGCACCGTAGAATACTCACAGATGTTACACCTGAAACACTTTTCAGGGGCTGGTCCTGGATTGAGTTTGCAAGTTTTCTCGTGAGATCTACTGCTGGGTAAACATGTAAATTCTCTGTTGCAAAATCCGCACTTGAAGGGCTTCTCCCCCGTATGTAGGCGTAGGTGAATAGTTAGCCCCAGCTTGGTGTAGAATGCTTTGGAACAAAGCTGACAACGGAAGCTGGCCTGTCTTGTTCCTGCGGAGTGTTGGGTCGCTTCGTGGACTTTCAAATAGGATTTATGAGCAGTGGTGTGGTCACAAGTGGAGCAGCTGTAGGGCTTCTCGCCGGTGTGGGTTCTCAGGTGAGCCATAAGCAAGTAATTCTGTGCGCATGCGTAGGGGCAGAAGGGGCAAACGAAGGGCTTTTCTCCCGTGTGTGTCTTTATGTGTCTGCTAAAGTCACTCTGTGTTGCACAGGCGTACGCGCAGAGGGAGCAGGTGAATCGTCGGACTTGAACTTGTCTTGTGCGCATGCGCCTAGGCGGTCGTTTTAGGGTGTGCCATACGGTCATGTGACATTTTAGACGTGAACGTTTAACTGCCGCGTAGGCACACTGTGAGCACTTGAATGGTTTTTCGCCCCTGTGGGTCCTCAGGTGCAAGGTGAGGTCACTGCTCGTGGCGCTTCTGTGGGTGCATAGTGCGCACGCGTAGGGTCTCTCTCTTGTGTGACTGCGCATGTGTGACTTCAACTCACCCTTGGTTACAAATGCAAGTGTGCAGATGGCGCATTTAAAAGGCTTGACACCGTCATGGCGTCTGCGTACGTGGTCCTTAAGGTTGTAGGAATGAGTTGAACTGTAGCTGCATTGGGCACATTTAAATATTCTTGCGGATCCTTCGGTTTTAACAACACTTTTATATGTTTTTAGTTTGAGTCGGTGCAGCTTAATTTGCAGATCATGGGTAATGCCAAACCGAGACAGATTCTTCTCCATGTCACCTGCAGTCAAGATGCAACTAGTGTAATTGCACAATTTTTTTCAACTAAACGGACTCTCTAATTCTTTTAAGCGAGTCCTAAAAACCAGTTTTAATATTTTGGATTGCCACAATCTAAGCTGTTGTTTACAATATTTAGTCCAGCAAATAATTTTTGAGTTTTGTGTGTGAGTAGGTATAGCATTAGATACCTCAGGTTTCAAGTCCAAGTAGTTACTTATTAACATGGGACGATGGAACCAGTCGCAAGCAAGTGATTAAGTCTCTGGCAGCAAGAAAGAATGGGAATGCTTTATTGCTCTTGGCTGTTATTTGGGTTGCAACTATTTTGGGCTGGAATTTAATGTAAATATTTGTCTGGGTAAATGACCTTGAGAAAAGGATTGGCCGTGAAAGGAAAAAAGGATGACTTTGTTGGAAGGATTCAGGTTCTGTCTGTAAGGCAGGTTTGTAACTTAAAGAAATATTACCCTAATAGATTAGGTATGTACTCTATTAGCTACTATTAAACCGTGCTTCCACGAGGTAAAAGTAAATGAGAACATGGCTGCTGTACTCATTTACGTTTACCTCGTGGTTCGATTTTGTATTGACTAGACTAGACCAGACTATTTATTTCCAAAATGCAGTGTGACCATACCAGACTATACATACTAGCGGATGCTTAAAAAATAACTGACTATACTAGCCTAGCAGAACTTTTGGAAAGCCTTGTTCGCATGTGTTACAGTGTGAAGAAATAAGATCCCCGCAAATAACAATACTGTTAGGCATGTTATGTGTAAATCGAGTAGTCATGATTTTAATACACATTAACTATTTGTGTGATTACTTGAGTTTATGCATACACACGAACAATTTCAAACAGTTTATTTAATTAGAATTAAAAGTTTGTATTAAATAATTAAAATAGAGTCTCTCCTTAAATACTTTACCGTATCCAACCAGTATACATTTGTACATATTTGCATTCACAGATGCAAAATCCATTTTTATAAGCTGTCAGGGTTTCTTCAGAAATTTTCGTTACGAATTGCCACCCACGAAAAAAAAACTGGTAGTTTACATACAAAAAGAGGTAGTAAGTAAATTCAGCATGTGCATGGTTTGAAAAAGTGTAAATTAAGGTTTTGTATTGTTTAAAAAAGTGCATAATTCCACATTTCTCACGTTTAAAAAAACGGTAAATCTAGGTTTAGTATGGTTTAAAAAGTGTGAATCAAGATTTCGTATTGTTTAACAAAATGTAAATCTAGGCTTATTGTTTAAAAAAGTAGTAAATCTAGATTTGGTATGCTTTAAAAAAATATGCGCTTGGTTGCGGTGCTAGTTTTAGTAGAAGTAGTGAGTATCGCAAATTAGTAATTTCAATAAAATTTCAATTTTATGTGTTCAAAGAAGGGCAAATCCAGGTATTGAATGCTTTTAGAAGTATGTACGCATAGGCAAAAAGAAACGAAAACTCTTACGACAGTGTCAGTGCAGAGTACATATTATCTGCATTTGACACACACTAGGGGTTGTCCATAAATAACGTGCATTTATTAGACATTTTCTACTCGCCCCTCATAGTTGCCAGCGTTTGTAAACATCATTCGTGGACAGCACCTAATGAGAAAAAAAAGCTCCGTCCAGGTCATACACTTTTACCATGAGAGTACAGATTTTATGGATTTTACGGATTTTTAATAAAAAATGAAAACCCGCACCTATTTTTTTTTTGCCCCCACTTCGCTTATTACTACTTGCTTTAAAGTCAAATGTTTTTAAGGAATATTGGTCAGCTTGTTAGGAAAAGGCTTGAAAAGGAAAGGTCAAAGTCCATACTGGGTTGTACAAATGGCGTGTACAGTGTGTATTAGACTCTATACAATTTATGTACATATAGGTAGGTAGGTTGCTTAAACGTTCTCATAGGATTTTATTATGAAAATTTTATACAGCTTTTATTGATTTTATTTCTATTTGTAAGTAAATCGGAATTCCGTTACCCTTATAGTATCTATAGAGGTTAAGTTAATACTGTATACAATGCTATTAGACAAGGCTACAACTAATTTTCGGCTAAGAAGGAAACAAGAATAATTACTAGATTAATTCATTTTAAGCCATGGAATTTCTGTAAATAATTTAGTGTTTTAACTTCTATTGATTTGGGACTGTCAGTACATTTTGTCCTACACGTGCCCATGGTTTGCCTGCAAAAAGGGATAAATGACCAATTTAACTATAAATACAAGCTGCGCTACAGACTTTCATTGAATACTTTCACGGCCAGTTTATTTATAGCGTTAATTAAAATACTGTGTATCCCCTTGCTTTGGTATACAGTTCACAAATGGGCCAAGCAAGCCTTCTCTTCCGAGCGAACGGAGCATAAATCGTCTCATTCAGTTACAGTCTTTCTTACCGTTAACAGCCCTTTTATTCTTCCTATTTTACTATTGAATTTAAGTTAAGGGGCAAACATTTTCCAAAAACTTTCTGTAAACCTCGTTACTTTTACTATTGTTTTTATTATAATGATTTGGAGTTGTATAAGGTTTTTATATTTACTATCTATAGCATTTCGGGCCCCGAAAACCACCATACAGTGAACATTAATATTTTTTTGCTTTAGTCCTTAGGTCGTATAATACGATCAGCATACCAACCAGGACAACATGTTCCTACAAACAATATCAGTTAACTAAATAATCTCCATGGGAACAGCGCAGGGTAAAGCCTAACTTAAGGAAATTAAATCATGCGCAGTTTAGGGATGGCTGAATTCCCAATTTGCCGGGCAGATTAAAAATTCCGAAAATTCCCAATATGCCCTCAAAATTTTGTTAGTAAATTTATTGTGAATTTATTGGGAATTTATTGGAAATTTTGGGGATCTATGCCGCATTTGCTAATTGCTGGAAAGTTACATGTAGCAAATAAATGTGGTGTGATCTAATTTATATTTAAACTGTTGATTAAAACGATAATATTTTTCAGTTGCACATGGAAACGTTTAAACGTCGTTATTTTTGCTACGTTTTTGTCATGACAATAATTTGGCATTGCCTAATTTTTTTATATTTACTATCAACAGGTTTTGAGACCCAGAAAATTTCCAAAGAGTGCGGCATAAATCATTATTCCAAGTCCTAAGGTCGTATAAAACGATCATTGTAGCAGCCCCGAAAATATATACAAACTATACCGCTCAACGAAATTGTCCCCATTGAAACGGCGCGGGGTAAAGCACAGTTTAAAAAATAAATTACGTTTTCTTTAGATAATGTTACGTTGACTAAGGATTATTAACTGATGCATTTATTTTATGTTTTGATATTTAAAGTCTTTGTACAGAATTTATGCAGCCTGTATTTAATAACTTGATAAGTTATTTCCGGGGCAAGTGTCCCTCACAATGTCCCATCTATAATGGATGAGTTATTTCAAAAGTTTTTATTGGCATGCCTAATGCATAAAGTGTTTCCATGCTGCAGAAAATTCTAATCTCAATGTTATAATAAACATCACAGTATAAGACTGTTTGAATTGTAAAGTTATACCTAACTAGACTGTTGAAAGCTGGTTTGAGAAAGTTGTAAAAAAAAAAGGTTTTTTAGCAAGCTGAAAAAAATATCTATTTTACAAAATTATACAAAAAACTGATCAATTTACTTGACTTGAATCTGATAAAAAAAAGAATTCAAGTTCTGTCAACAGAGCGGTGAGAATTTCGCGTATATTAACTTTGAGTGTAGCATTGTTAGGAAAATATCAACATATTGTCAAAATATCTTTATATGTATATGCGAATGATCTACTACTGACACGGGCCCGGCTTTAGCCCTCTCTATTAACTTGGGTGCTTTCATGTTAACATATTCCGTATCGAAAATGACGACTCTACCCCTGACCGTTATAAAACAAACACATTTCTCTCCGATTTCCGTGCAAACTTCACACCATTACACAATTACAAGGATTTCTTCAAGGAGTTCTAAAATTGTCCCTTCCATATTAAATGCTTTCAAAGTGATTTTATTAAAAATGCAAAGCTTAACTTTGCTTGTAGGTTCCTTCCGGAGAATATTTAGCAAATATGAAACATATCTTTGGAAAATTCTAATTTCTTGTTTCGATCGTTTTCAAAATAAAAATGTATTTTGATTGCCTCAAAAATGTTTTTTTCTGATTTTGAACCATCAACACTGTTGATTTTTAGCTTTAAACTTTTGAAAACTGTTATTTTATAGTTTTTGCCATTTCGAAAAGTGTTAATTTCTAGTTTTGACATTTCTGAAAATGTCATTTCAAGCCCGGAGTTGTGGTGCAAAACGTAAGTTGGTAGAATTAATACACACTTCTATAAAGTTTTTTTCCCCCAATTTTCTCGTTACGAATGGGTTAATTGTATTTACTGAATGTCCTTAATGTAAAACCCATAATGATAAAAACTAGCTAAATATGTACATACATTTCCACTTTTTGTTTTGTTTCTTAATAGTTTTTTTGTTTCTTAATAGTTTTTTTGTTTCTTAATAGTTTTTTTGTTTCTTGATAGTTTTTTTGTTTCTTAATAGTTACTAAAATATATACATAATTTACTGCAAAGTGGAAATTCTGTTCAATCTGTATCAAGTTATACACCATTTTAACGGAAATGCCGAATAGATGACAGATCTGAAGTTGGTTTTTTAATTGGATGTCCAAATTTTGAAATATTTTGAAAAAAGTTCAAAAAACGTGAAAAAACGAAATAAACATGAAAATCTCTTGAGCTAAAGTTTCATACCAACCTTGCAGTCTCTGAAATTCCTATTCTACATGCGATTTGCTTTAAAACAATACACTACATGTCTCAGTCGGCGGTGAGTGACCGGTTGCAATTTTAATTTGAAAATTTTCGGTTTTCGAAAATGCAGACGGTATTGTACCTAATATCTATGATATTTAATTGAAGCTCGAAAAATAGATTCAGATATCCTTGGTAAAGAACTTATCGTCCTAGCCAACCATGTATATAATTTAACTAACTTGTTTAGTATATAATTTAGTTCGAGCTCGATGGGAAGCGGGAATACAGAACTTTAATTCAACGGAGATCCTACTGAAGTCTAATCACGCCCTTCTTCACGAAATTAAAGATTTTGAGAGTGATCAATCTAACTGTTTTGATTTTCTTAATATTGCAGATGACATGCGTTCCACAATACAAACCATTGAGACAAAAAAGAGTAAATACATTCGAGAACATCTTAGACGACTGGAATATGACAGCTGGTGTAAATTGCCTCAAAAAGGTCAAGGCGTCATTCAATTCCAAGAATGTCCTCAGGCAAATAAATGGATGCATTCT